>JAJJKW010001619.1:0-53446 GCA_023805745.1 Isotricha sp. YL-2021b | reverse complement strand
CAATCCCCATATATTTATCTAAAAATTAAAAAATCAATTTATTTAATGAAAAATTAATAACTCTCTTCTGATTTTTAATTTAATTTATAATCTTAAAATCTTTAATATTTCTAAATGTTACTAAATTAAGAAAAAAAGTAATTTATTTATTGTTGAATAATTAAATTTATAAATAAATAATTCGTTAATATATAATTTAATTAAATAATTTCAAAAATTATTTATTATAAAATAAAAACAATATATTATTTTTCCTTTTCTCTTATTTCTCTGATTAAATCTCCAATAGAAAGTTTTAAATCTTTTCTAATATATCTTCTAAGAATACGATGATATCCAATCATTCTATTATAATTTCTTTTACTATATCCTTCAGAAAATGGTTTTGATAATCTTGGTGAATGTCTATATATATACCAAAGTGAATATTTTCCATGTTTATAAAGATATCCATTAAGTAAAGCTGCATATGTATATAAAAGATCATCAAAACATTTTATACCTTTTCTTACTCTTTCTTCAGTTGTTTTTTTATATAATTCTAATATTCTATCATTAAAAAACTTATATTGAACTATACTACAAGGACCAAAATGACTATTTATACGAGTTTTTTCTGTTTTCCAATCTGATAAAGGACCCCCAAAAGACATAGGATATTTTTCTCCATTTTTTTTAAATTCTCTTAAAACATTTTCTATCATATCATATGGATATAATACATCATCATCTACTGTCATTATTAAATCTTTTTTAAATCTATACATTGTAGGTATTAATTTTTTAAAAACATTATTATTTTCTTTAACCCAATATATTTCAAAATTATCATATTTTAATAAATTTAAAAGAGTATCAGGAAGTTCTAAATTTTTTTTTGGAAATTCATCACTTGCCAAATTTAAAATTACTCTATTTGGTCTTATTGAATTATTTATTAAAATTTCTAATATAGGATGAATATGATTTATTCTTAATTTCCAAGAAGTCATTGTAATATATAATTTTTTTTCTTTAAAATATAAAAAATTTTTATCTTTACTTATAATTTTACATTGTAATTTATTTTCAAAATTTAATGATTTCTTATTTTGTGTTACTTTAAATATATCATAATAATTTTGTATAGGTAAATATAATATTGGAGTAAATTTAATATATAAATCTTTTAATGTTATTTTTTCATCTCCACAAATAAAATTAAAATCTCCATTAATATTTAAATCTTCTTTCATTTCAACATATTTTTTATTTTTAAATAATTTTAATGAACCTATTATAATTAAATTATATTCAAAACTTCCTGAAATTAATGTTTTTGCTTTAAAAAATGAAGATTGTGCTTTTATAATTAAATTTGTTGCTTTACCTAATTGAAATATTGGAAAATTTTTATCATTTGATAAAGTTGAATTATTTAAATTTATAATAGTATTTACAATATAATTATGAATTGATATTGTTGGTCGAGAATTATCTGAATTAAATATTACATCTTTAAAATTAAGAGTTACATTATTATAACTTATTACAATATCATTATTTTTAAAATTACCTTTAAAAGTATATTCCCCATTTTTAATAATAAATATTGTGTCTTTATATATAATATATCCTTTTTCATTTCCTAATATTATAAAATCTATTTTATTTTCAGGAGTTGTTTTTCTTTTTCTAACTATTCTTTTTTTTTTTTTCTTTTTCTTTCCATTTTCAGTTTTTTCTAATTTTTGTGGTTCAGAATCTTTAGATTGAGATGTATTATTTTCCTTAATTAAATTATTTTGTTTTATATATGATTTAATAGAATCAAAGCTAATTTGTTTTATATAATTTATAAATTTTTTTTGAATTTTTTTGTCCCAAACTTTTTTGATAAAAAAATCATTTGAACCTTTATATGGATTTAATGTTACTTTTCCAAAACCATAAGTAAACTCTATAAATTTTTCTTTTTTTTTTTTTTTATTTTTAATTTTAATATTATTTATTAATGCAAAATCTCCAATTGAAACTCCACCTTTATTTTTATCATATTCAACTACAAAATTCGAATATTCTTTATGTTTTTTAAAATTTTTTATATTTGATACCCATTTTATTATTTCATTTGGAACATTTAATAAACTAAGTGCATGAGCTATATCTAAATTTGGATTAAATCTTTTAGTATATATTCCATTTACTTCTATTTGATTTATTAAATCATTTTGTTGATATGTTTTAATTATATAAAAAATAAGAAAAAGAAAATATCTTATTTTCATTTTAATCTTAAATTATCATTTAATTAAAAAAATTGAATATTTTTTGAATTAAAATTTAAAATATAAGGACTCTGAATAAGAATGTCTTAAAAAATTTTAAATTTAAATCATAATTCATAAAATATATTTTTTGAGTTAAACAAATAATTCAAAATGGAATAATCAGAGAAACTTTTAAAAATAATTAATTTTATTTTTTTAATAACTTTATTTTATTCTTAAAAATATTAAAAATTATTCCAAATAAGTTCATAAGTTGACTATTTAATTCCATTATTTATATTATCTTATAATAATTTATAATACAAATTTTTTAAATAGAATCATTTCATGAATAAATTATTTATTATCTTTCAAATTTTATAAAATTGTCAATTAATATTACATTATTTTTTCATATTGAAAAAAATTAATTTTTATTAATCCCAAAAAATTGAAAATAAAAAAATTAAATAACCTTATTTAAATATATAAAAAAATAGTGTTAAGATATATATGTTGAAAAAAATATTATATAAAAGAAAATAAAAAATTTGATAAGTATTTGAGCAAGAAGATGAATTATGAAATTTTTGAAATATTGATGTTTTGATAAAAAATATAAGAAAACTTCTTCAATATATGATAAATATAATTTTAATAATGAAACATTATTAAAATATTTTATGTGTTCATTTTCAAAAAAAAATTTATTAAAATTTTAATAAATTGTAGAAATTGTAAGATACATTAAATTTTTATCTTTGATTTTCTATATTTCAAGAAAATTTTGTTTTTTTTGGTGAAATTCAATTATTTTGTTATTAATAATATATTTTTATAACTTCTTATTATTTTTCATATAATTCAAATATCTTCAATAAATATTAGAATATTTTTGATACCTCAATTATTTTGATATTTTTTCTCTAATTTCTTAGGATGATAATGGATTTTATAAAATAATTATTTTTATATTGATATTTATTGTATAAAGATTTTAACTTAGTTTAAAAATAGGGAGATTTTTCTGTAAAAGAAAATGACAAATTATTTATGACTTTTTACTGAATTCATCATTTTTTTATTTAAATATTTCTTCTGTGTTAATGCAAATTACATTTTTTAAATTAAATTTAATTAATTAAATAATATTTACAATGCTAAAATTTATGTCTAAGGAAAGAATTATTTCAAATTTGAAATCAATTATCCTTATATTAATTTAACACATTTTTTTTAAAAAATAAAATAGAGATTAATCTTTTTAAAATATATTTAAAATAAAAATTATTCAACATAAAAAAGGTTTAATTTATTTTTTGTTTTTAAAAAAAAAAATTATTATATTTGAATTAATTAAAATTTTAATTATAAAATCCTCATTGAATTTAATAATTGCTTATTATTTTGAGGATGTTATTGTGTTATCAAATTATTAAAAAATTCAAATTGTAATATTCTTTATAATAACCTTATTATCAAATCAACAAAAATACTTTTTTATACTAAAGATAAGAATATATTTGTTTAAAATTTAAAGAATTTATAAGATTTATAAATTGTTATCTTCATACTGAAGATCATTATTAGATGGAATTTATATAATTAAATATATTGATTTATCTAAACAAACTTAAAAAGAAAAAGAATACCTAATATAAATAAAGATATAGATAATAATTAAATTAAATTTAGCATTCGTTCAATTTTCACAAATTTACTTGGTTTAATAAAATATTTATTGTAATACCTAATGAAAAAATTAAATATTTAAAAAAGAAAAAATAGTTCATATGTGAAAAATATAAATTTTACTTGGTTTGATAGTATTTCTTTTGAAATTTTTACTTAAAAAATATGGATTAATTGATAATCTTATATATTAAATGGTGATAGTTTTGTTGGGAATTAACTTAAAAAATTCTGATTTTTTTATGTTGAAAAGGAAAAGAATACCTTATTCATTCCTACAAAGCCAAAGATTTTCTAAAAGAAGACAACAAATAAACAGAGAAAATTATTTAAAAAATTATATATAAGAATAAAGAAAAAATTGATTCAAAATTATAGTGAATATCATCTTTTTCAGCAATCTCTAGTAGATTATTTATTTATAAACTTATGAGAAATTCTGCAAAAATAATAAGGAATATTCATCCTAATGGTTAGGCTGATAGCATTATTGAATGAGAAGATTTTTTAATATTATTTTATATAAAATTAGAAATCATAATGCTAGTTTAAAAATTTTTGTTTTGAAGTCAAAAAAAATTGATTTATCAAGAACTTAGAATAAATTATATAATATATAAATCTATTTAAATTTTTTTTATTCTTAATATATGGATTTATCTATATTTTTATTGATAATACCTTTTATTTTAAGTCAAACAAATTTATATGTTGAAAATATTTTTTTTTCAAATACAAAAAGAGGTATAAATCTTAGTAATAATATTTCAATAATTATTTATTTAAGCACTGAAATTAGTATAACACAAAATTTTTTTCAAAATAGTATTTTTAATATAATTCTTCAATCTCAAAATCTTAAAGAACAAGATAAATATTTAATATTTAATTGTGATTTTTATTTTTACAAGAATTCATTTTATCCTTATATAATATGTACATTAAATAAGAAAAATATATCACAAATTAAAGGTCCATTTTATTTTAATACAAAACATTTTGAAAAAAGTTTTAAAATCAAAATCCAAAAGAAAGATATGATTTTTTCATTATTAATTAAAGAAGATCAATTATATTTAGGATTAATTGAACAATATTCAAATAAAAATGAATTATTAAAAGAAAAATATAGGGTTGAAATTAATTTTGGAAATAGAATTTTAGAAGATGATATAATTCCAGTAGCAATGGCATTGAATAATGGTTATATTTATCCTACCATGATTTCAATGTTTTCAGTAATGGATAAAGCAAAATATAAAACTAAATATCATTTTTACATTTTACATCCATCTGATTTTAATGAAGAAAATAAAATGAAACTTTTAAATATAATAAATTTAGAGAAAAGATATAATAAGCATAAAATTTTTTTTATTGATATGAAAAATGAATTTAATTATGCATTTACTGATTCTAGAATACCTGTATCAGGTTATTATAGACTTTGTTTACCTAAATTATTACCATATGTTAATAAAATTATATGGATTGATGGAGATACTTTAACATTTGTAGATCTTAGAGAAATGTTTGATTTAAATATGGAAGATTATTATATTAAAGGATTTCTTGATGTATATTCAAATCAAATTGATCATATAATACCAAATTATACTCATGCCATATGTTCAGGAGTAATGATATTAAATAATAAATTACTTAGAAAAGACAATATAGTTAGTAAATTTTATAAATTTATTAAAGAAAATAATGATAAATTAATATTTCATGATCAAACTGTTTTGAATTGTGTATGCCACAAAAAAATAGGAGTTTTACCTCCAAAATATGGAATATATAATTGGGCAAATGAAAAAGGCAGAAAAAGAATATTGAAAAATTTAAGATATAAATATAAATATTCTGAAGCAGAATTAAAAGAAGCATATAATAATCCAGCATTATTACATTGTTCAACTAAACCTTTTTTTCATAAAAATACCTATAAAGGAGATGTCTGGTGGTATTTTTTCAAAAAAAAAAAATATTTATTAATATATTAAAAAAAATTATCATTTTAAAAAAAAAAAAAAAAAAAAAACAGAAAAAAAAAAAGTATAAAAATATAAAAAAGAAAAATATTATTAGATTTAACAATAAAATACATGGGATTAATGAATTTATAAATTCTCAAATATACCAAAAATCAATTATGATTTTTGAAATCAATAAATATCATTATGAATGTCTTCCTGGATTTACTAAATATTTTACTGATTTAGACTATAATGTTGATATTTTAATGAGGAAGGGGTTTAAAGAATCAATGGAAAAATTTGAACCTTATAATAAAATAAGAATTTTTGAATATAATAATATAAAAGAAATACAAAAGAAAGCTGCTAAATATAAAAAAAAATTAAAGAAATATAATTATTCTCTTCTTCATTCAACTGATAAAAGTAAAGTTGGTTTATTTAGAAAATTAGGATATTATAATAATCCTAATTCACTTTTTATTGTTCATCCACTGGATTTAATTGATAAATTAAATTTAAAAAATTATATTAAAAAAAATCATACTTTTAGTTTAGCAGATTATGGAATCATAAATTATCTAAATCCAAATTATTTTGGAAGGTTTAACTTATCACATAATAAATTTGATAAAAAAAAAACAGTATTTTTTGTTACATCTTCATTAGATAGAAATTATACACCTCTGATTCTTGCTGCTAAAAATTTACATGAAAAAAAAATAAATTTTGAAATAAACGTTTCTGGACATTCATTGAGATTTAGTGAAAAAAACGTTCCTAAATATTTATTAAAATATTTTCATTTTTATTATGAAATTAAATATCAAAAAATGTATCAAATAGTTCAAAATTCAGATTTTATAATAATAAATTTATTTTCTGATAGCCAAAAAGATAATATATTTAGAACTTATAGAGCAACAGGAAGCATGCAACTCGCATATGGCTTTTATAAACCAGTTATAATTCAAGATTTATTTGCTCCAATCTATAAAATGTCAAATAAAACATCAATTATATTTAATTCAAATAATATGACTTTTGCTTTAGAAAAAGCTACAATTATTTCAAATCAAGAATATAGTAAAATGAGTAAAAAAATGAAATTATTGAGAGAAAATATTTATAATATTTCTTTAAATAATATTAAAAAAATTTTAAACTAAAAAAGTTTTTTTTAATTTTTATCATTTTTTCCTCATTTTTAAATATTTTTTTTTGTATTTTAAATTTAAAAATTTATAAATAACTTTTTTCAAATCTTTTAAGAATCATTAATTGATTTTTATTAAATTATATTGAGTTTCAAAACCTTAAATGTCACTAAAAATCTTTAATTACATATATAAAAAAGTATATTAAATCTATTAAAAAGATTTTAAAAATTAAATAAATATCCTTCCTTTATTTATAATAATTTTTTTATTTATCAATTTATAATAAAAATAAATATATATAATTAAAAATTATTTAATAATCAAAAATAAATGAATATTTAATTTAATATATATAACATCTTATTATATTTTATAATCAATTTAATATTCTTAGTTACTGTAATTCCACAACAAATAACACAGTTATCTCCAATTATATATTCTCTTATTTTCCTCCTACCAAACATTATTTCCAATAATAATTTTTTTATTTTTTTATTCCATTTTTCAATTTTCAATATTTTGAAAAAGATAAAATTTATTATAGATAGTATAATTAAGTACAATAAGGTTATTATTTCTAATTGAAATTTAAATAACAATCAAATAAATTTTATTATAATTTAAATAAAATATTTCTCAAATTGATGTTTTATTCATTAAATATATTAATTTACAAAAAATTTTTTTTTAATTTTTTAAAAATATTGAGTAGCATTTTCTTTTTTTCTTCTAAATTTTAACAATAATTAATTTGTGAAAAATATCAAAATTTTTTTTAACTATTCTTAACTCATTATTAACTGGACAATGTCATTCTTCATTTTACCTTTTTTTTCTTCTATAATCTTTTTTTAAAATTTGAATTATTATTTAAGTTCAATATTTCTTAAAAAAATTGTTAAAGGATTACAATCACAAGAGAATTATCTAGAATATTTTTTATAACAAGACTTGCCCATTCAATAATACAATTATTGCCAATTAAAATACTTCCTAATAAAATCACATTTTCTCCTATCCAAAAGTTATTTCTTATTTTAATGATAAAAAATATTTCTGATTTAAATTTCTACTATATCCATTAAAATTGAATTATAATTTGTATAAAAAAATTCTTTTATTGATATAATAATCCCTTTTAAAAATAAACTTTTTATTTTTAATTTTTTAATATATTATTATTTAATTATATTTTTTTTCTTTTTCTTTATCAATTTCACTTATATAACATATGTTTAAATTTCTTTCATTTTTTATTTAATTCAATGATTGACTCTTTTCTAAATCAAAATAGAAACATTTATTCAAAAAATACATTATTTCTATTTTATTTATTTTAACATATTTTACACTTTAGTTCCTTAATATGTGATCATCACAGGATATGCTCAAAACAATAAATTGTTCCTATAGAAATATTATTTCCATAATAACTACATTTTCATCTCAAATTGCTAAATTAAAACAATAATAAAAATTATTTCCAAATCTATAATATCATAATAAAATTTTTTTTTAATAAAGAAATTCCTATTTTTTATTATATATTTATTATATTTTAAAGTTTCTTTTCTTTTTCAGCTTTTATATATTATATTCATCTCTTTTTATTTTTTGAATATTTATCTGATAATATTTCTTTATTTCATAAATTATAATATAATCTTTTGTTCATTTTTTGTTTTTGATTCATTTAATCCATTTCTATTATTTTATAAATGAAAAACTTTTTTTCGAAACTTATGAGATAATAATATTTTTAAAATACATATAATAAGGAAATTAATTTTAAAAAGTAAATTTTATTTTTTTTTCATTTATTTAATAAAATAATTTCAATCATGTTTTTTTATTGAGAAAATAAAAAATTAATAATATATTAAAAATATATTATGATAAAAAATTCATTTGTGATAAAATTTTTTAAATTATTTTCTTTTAATCAATAATATTATGTATTTATTATCTAAAAAATCTCAATTTTCCATATTATATCTAATTAATTAAATATAAAGGATAAAAATCTTTCATCAAGAGGAAGATATGCTTTATTTAAAATGTAAAGTACATTAAACATTTTTTTCAAAAAATTTCTTCAATATTTTACAAATCCTTTATATTCTTAAAGTATTTTTTAATATATAAAGTAAATAAATATAAAAAAAGTTAAAATTAAAGAATATTGTAAAAATAATTAAAAAATTGAAATAATATATCGAAACTTAGGGATATCCCTAAATTAGAATTGTAGAAAGTCGGAGTTTCATTTTTGAAAACAAAAAATATAAGTTACCTCACTTTTCTTTATGAAGTATATATCCTCTCTTCCACCTTAGGACAGAACATATGTTTTTTTCATTATCTTTTTTCAGCTTTTAGAAATTTTTTACAATCAAATTAAAGAATTCATCATGGAAATTTCTATTAAATACATTTAATATAAATCAATTAATTCTTATATATTTGAAAATTCATTTATTTATTTTTTTGATAGAAAATTTAAATTTAAAAAATTAGCAAAAAAATATTTAATGTTTTTATTAATAAAAATTATTTTATAATTATTCTTCATTGACAATATTTTTTCTTTATATATTATTTAAAAATTTATAATATTATGTAATAAATGATTAAGCATTTATTTCATATAAAATTCTAAAATTTGTATTAAATATTTAAAAATTACAATATAAATATTCACCAATTTAGATAAATTAATTTGACTTTAAATCATAATATCTTTTTTAGATTTTATATTTTTATTGTTATTTTATTGGTATTATAAAAAATTTATTTTTTCATTATATTTTCCACATTTTTTTAAAATGCATTTTCCCATATATTACTTTTATAATTATTTTTGAATTCACATAATTAAAAGGAATTAGGAATTTTTTGATAAATTGAAATATTCCTGACACAATTCACATTAAATGAAATGTTTTACCTTTTTTTATTTATAAATTTTATTTACATCTCTCCCTTAAATTCCAAAGTATAAAGGATATAAAAAAAGAAAAATTAAATTTTTAAATTTTTTTTATATTTTAATGATTATACATTTTAATTAAAAAAAGAAAAATTTTAATAAGTAAAAATTTAAATTTCATGAAACTTTAAATAATTAATTAAAAATTAAATATTCTTAAAATTTGAAATTCATTATTATTTTATCAATTCTTATTTAAAAGTTATTATTTAATTTCAAATTTAGATTTTTTTAATTTAAAAATATAAATGACTAAAACAACATAATATTTATTTATATGCAATAAATAAAAAAGATTCATGTTTTTAAAAATTTCTACTTAATTGATTTTTATTATGAATTAATTATTGTCAAATAAGAGTTTTTAATTTAGAATAAATTAAGGTAATTATAATTAAAGTTATATTTTATGGTAATAAATTATTAAAAAAATAAATTGTTTAATAATTTGGTAATTTATAAATGTTGTTATACTTAAAAATTTTTTTGATACCAAATTTTTAATATTCATTCAACAATCCAATATTATTTTTTTTAAAAACAATTGTTATAAATGTCACATTTCTAGGATTTTAATTGTAATTTTTTTTGACTTTTAGATAAGTGGGAAAAAGAATAATTTATTTGAATGTGTTTTATCATAATTTTCAAAAAAGTATTGAACTGTTTATTAAAATATATTTTTAGATAACTGAGGAAACAGTAGTGAGCGATTAATACTCAATGTATTGTTAATTCATTAAAAAATAATAATTTAAATTAAAATAAAATAAAAGGAATATATAATATTTTATTAAATATTATAACTAATTAATATCTTTTGTTTTTAAAATAAATCTAAATTATCAAATAAATAATTTGTTTTTTCTTATTGAATAATTGTCTATTCCTCCATATAAATTTATTTTTAAAAAATCATTTCATTTTTTTTTTATCATTTTTTTTTTATCTTTTTCTCTTATTTATTTATTTCTCTTATATTTTATTTTCTTTTTTATTTTTTTAATTAATATGGGAATTGATTGTTCAGCCTGTGAAAACCCAGAAAATGAAATTAGATTTAGTGAAAATTTTACAAGACCAAAGATTAAATATGTATTTGATGAAAATGAAGATAATTTATCACCAAATGCAAATTATTTTTTAGTTGGTAGACAAAGTAAAAATTTTGAAAGATATTCAACAAGACGTAAAACAATACAAAATATGGGATTATCATTAGAAAATAAAAAAAAATTTGAAGAAGCATTAGATGATAAAATTCAAAAAAAATCAAATTTTAAGGTTTTAAGAAATAGAAAAAGATCAAATACAACTTTAGCTAATCATTCAAAATTTTTAAAAGAAGAGTTAGCATTATCTATTTCAAATAAATTATTTATTAATGAAGTAAAAGATGTACCAAATAAAAAATATAAAATTTTATCAAAATTAGGAGTTGGTTCTTATGGTACTGTTTATTTAGCAGAAAATATTTTAACAAAAACAAATTATGCAATGAAAAGAATTGATAAAAATTCAGAAGATTTATTAATTGATACTGAAATAATTGATGAAATAAATATATTAAAAAATTTAGATCATCCTGATATTGTAAAAATTATAGAATTTTATAATACTCCTGATGCTTATTATATTATAAATGATTATTGTCAAAATGGAGAATTATTTAATCAAATTAATAAAAAAAAATTTTCAGAAACTCAAATTGCAATAATTTTTAAACAAATATTTTCAGGATTATGTTATTTACATTCAAATAATATAATTCACAGAGATTTGAAATTAGAAAATATTTTAATTTCAGATTTAGAAAAATCAGAAAATACAAATGAAGAATATTATTCAATAAAAATAATAGATTTTGGAACAGCAAAATTTTTTAATAAAAAATCAAATGCAAATGTAGTAGTAGGAAGTTCATATTATATTGCTCCTGAAGTTTTAAAAAAGAATTATAATGAAAAATGTGATTTATGGAGTGCAGGAATAATATTATATATGATGTTAGTTGGTCATGCTCCTTTTGATGGAAGAAATGATAAAGAAATAATAGAAAATATAAAAAAAGGTAAATTTAAAACTAATGAAGAAAGATGGAATAATGGATCAAATGAAATTAAAGATTTAATTTTTAAATTATTACAATATGATCCTAATAAAAGAATAAGTGCAAAAAATGCTTTAAGTCATCCTTTTTTTATTACTTCTAATTCTAATATTTTTTATGAAAGTATTCCAAAAGAAAAAAGTTTAGAATATATTAAAAATTTATTATCTTATAGAATTAATTCTAGATTTCAAGAAATGGTTTTAGCTTATATTATTCATAATATGCCAAAACCTAAAGATGCTAAAAATGTAATTAAATTATTTAAATTATTTAATGAACAAGGAGATGGTAAATTAACTAAAGAAGAATTAAAAAGTGCTTTATTAAATTTTGTTACTGAAGATTATTTAAATAATTTTGATGATATTTTCATTAATTTAGATGGTGATAGAGATGGTTTTATTGATTATGAAGAATTTTTAAGAGCTTGTTTACCAAAAAATGAAATTTTAAATGATGAAATTTTAGCTTATGCTTTTAATTTTTTTGATAAAGATCATTCTGGTTATATTAAAGTTGATCAAATAAAAATATATTTTGTAAATCAAAAAGTAGATGAAAACGTTTTTTCTAAAATTTTTAAAGAAATTGATACAAATGGTGATGGTAAAATTGATTATTCTGAATTTAAAAATATGATGATAAATACTTAATAATTGATTTGATGAAAAAATTAAATTTATATATTTTATTATTCTTTTCGTTATAAATTATATATTATTAAAATATAAAATAATATTAAAAATAGTTATTTTTTTTTAATTATTTATTTAAAAAATGACAAATTATAATAAAAACTCAGAGTCACAATTTGATGTTGATCCTGCATTAGTTAATATTGAAAAGAATAATAATACATCTCAAAATAATAATAATCCAAGTGATGCTGCAGTAAATAATTCATCATTATATATTTTCAAAAATAAAAATGGAACAATTTTTCATATAAATAGTTGGAAAGGAATGATTGCTTCTGATGAATTAGATAAAAATTATTTACAAATTGCAAGATTTTTTTATATTAATGAATTAAGATATAAAGAAAAAATTAAAAATAAAAATTTAGATATTGATGAAGTTTATTTAATTGAAAAAAATTGGTATAGAAAATGGAAAAATTTTATAAAATATAAAGATATTAAAAATACATCCTCAAATCCAGAAAATTTTATTAATAATCCAATTGAATATTCCACAGATAAAAATAATAATCCAGGTCAAATTATAAATAATTCATTAGTAATTAAAGATATACCTGGAAATTTATTTTCTGAGGAGGAATTACCTTTAAAAATTGGAATTAATGAAAAAGAATATAAATTATTAATAAAAGTAAGTTTTGATAAATTATCAGAAAACTTTGGATGTGATAAAATTATTAAAAAAAAATTAAGATTAAATAAAACCACATTTCAAAGAGAAATAGATTTAATAACAAAAGAATTTAATATAGTTTTTTTACCAAGTAAATATATTGAAAATTGTAAAGAATTAAAAGAATATAAAATATACTTATCTTCTTTATTAACAGAGAATGATACTTATAAAATAATATCAGAAATAATTAATTTAGATAAAAATAAAGAACTTAAACAAAGTTTATGTATTGAAAATTATTTTGATTTGGAAAAATATATTAAAATATATTATTTAAATCAAGATAGTTCCTTCACAGATTTTAAAGATTTTTTCATATCTAATTTTGAGGAGGTAAAAACAGGAAGTAGAATGAATGCAAAAACTTTTTTAACAAAATTTCCAAATTTTTTCCAATTAAATAAAATCCCATCAAATAATTTAATAATTGAATTTACATCAATAGATATCGGAGAATATTTTGATGGAATATTAGAACCAGAAAATTATTTTGAAAAAGATAATGCAACTCATAATAATAATAACAATAATAATAATAATAATAATGAAAATGAAAATCAAACAAATAATAATTCAAAACCAGAATTTATGTCAATATTTGGAGAAGCAAAAGAAGGATTACAAAATTTAATAATAGACAAAGAAAAAAATTTAGAAGGATTAGTAGGATTAGGTAATATTGGTAATACATGTTATATGAATACTTCAATTCAATGTTTATCAAATTGTAAAATTTTAACAAATTATTTTTTAGAAGATTATTATATTCCATTTATAAATAGAACAAATACAATTGGTTCTAAAGGAAAAATTGTTGAATCTTATGCTGAATTAATTAAACATTTATGGTATGGTCAAAAAAAAATGATTGAACCTTATAGATTAAAAAATGAATGTGGTATGGTTAGAAATATGTTTGCTGGATATAATCAACAAGATTCACAAGAATTTATTTCTTTTTTATTAGATGAATTACATGAAGATTTAAATAAAGTTTTAAGTAAACCTTATATTGAAAAAGATGATTCTTTAGTTTTTAATTCTGATGTTGAAGAATATAAATATAATCAAAATAATTTTTTAGCAAGAAATCAAAGTATTATTGTTGATTTATTTTATGGAATGTTTAAATCAACTGTTGTTTGTCCTAATCAAAATTGTAAAAAAATTTCTAAATCTTATGATGCTTATTCTATTATTAGTATACCTATAAATGTAAAATCAGTTACTAAAGATATTAATGTGTATTTTATTTTTGAAAAAGTTGATTATCAAATGATTAAATATAAAATGACTCTTTCTAAAGATATAGGAGTTTATTCTTTTAGAAAAAAAATTGAATATTTATTTCAAATTGAATATAATACTTTTGAAATTTATAAAATTAAAGATGATGAATTGTTATTACTTATTGATGAAAATATTGGAATTTTTGACTTTTTAGATTACCTTAATGATATTTATTTATATCAAATTCCAAGTAAGGTTTTAGATAAAACAGATGAAAATACAATAAAAGTATATGAAGATTTAAAAAAAGATTCTTATTTATTTGATAAGAGAGAAAAAGAGTTAAATAAAAAAAATAATATAGTTTCAAGAAATGATTCAAAATTAGAAATTGATAGAGAAAAATGGATAAAATTCTTTTGTTATATTTATACTTATGATGAAAACGGAAATCCAAATGAAAATATTTGTTTACCTAGAATATTTTATATTAATTATAATTGGAATAATAGTGAAATTTATAATTTTATTTTTGAAAAATTTTCAAATCTTTTATTTGAAAATGAAAAACCAGAAAAAGAAAAATTATTTCCGGATTTAAATAATATTACAAAAAATTTATCTCAAAAAAAAAATTTTAAATTAGATATAAAGATAAATAATGAGTATAATTTCCCATATTTTCTTTTATATGAAAAATATTTGCCCATAAATGAAAGGGTAATAAATAAAGAAGAAGAATTCAAAGAATTAATTTTTCCATCAAGTGAAAAATCTAAAATAATAAAAAAAATAATAGACAATTCAAAAGAAAAAGGAGAAGACATAAAAAAAAAACAATTAATATTTAAATTAATTTTTTCACCAATTTATAAAGAAAAAATAAATAAAATAAAAGAACCATATATAATGAAAAATAAAGTAGAAATGTTTAAATTAAAAGAAGATACCCAAAATATTGAATTAACATCTTTATTAGGACAATTTGGACAACCAGAAATTTTAACAGAAGGAAATGAATGGTATTGTCCTGAATGTAAAGAATTTCAATTAGCAGAAAAAACAATGGAAATTTTTACTTGTCCAGAAATATTAATATTACATTTAAAAAGATTTAGAGAAGGAAAAAAATTAGATAATATTATTAAATTTCCTATTACAGGTTTAGATATGGGAAAATATATTAAATATGATGAAACTAATGAAAATGATAATATATATGATTTATTTGCTGTTGCTAATCATCAAGGTAATTTTTCTGGAGGTCATTATTTATGTTATGCTAAAAACTTTTTAAAAGATAAATGGTTTGAATTTGATGATGAATATATTAGAGAAATGAAAGAAGATGATATTGTTTCTGAAAATTCTTATGTTTTATTTTATCAAAAAAGAAATTCTATATTTAAAAATGTTGAAACTGTTTATAAAAAACCTTTTGAAAATATTGTTTTTAAGAAATAAAAGTATTTAAACATTTCAAAAATTTTTTATTGAATATTATTTTTTTTATTGGACTAAATTATAATTGGAAATTTTATTTATTTTATTTAAATCTAGAAGTTCTTTTATTTTTTTATTCATTGATTTTAGATTATTTGATTGAATTCCTATTTCCATTAAATCAAATTTTTTTTCTTCACTTCCTTTTTTAATTACTTCTTTTTTTCCTATATTTAAATTTTTTTTATTTTTATAATAATTAATATATTTTCTTTGTTCATCAATAAATTTTTCACAATTTTTATTTAATTCATTAATTCTTTTATTAAAAGTATAAGTAAAATTTAATTTATCATTTGTATTACTTTCAATATCATCAATTAAATTTTTTAAATCATAATTTTTTTCAGTTAAATTTTTCATAAGACTTTTAATATCAGAAATTATTTCAAAGTTTAATTTTTGTGTTAAAGGAGTTGTTGGATTTAATTTTTTAAAAATAGAATTTTTATAAAATTCATCTACATTTTCTTTTTTAACTAAAGAAGCATTTTCTTCAATTTCAATCATATCAATTTTTTCCATTAATTCTTTTGTCATTCTAAAAACTTTAAAAGGATAAGAATTAACATTTAATGAAGAAGAATCAATCATTATAATAACATTATTTGGAAAAGTTTTTTGAAATTCTACAAAAGTTTTAATTCTATTTTGAGAAAGTGAATCAAAATTATTTTCTATAAAAAAAAATCCAACTCTCATATAATCATATTTATTTCCTTCTAAATAATTTGTTAAACTTTGATAATTTAGATTTTCAGAAGAATAAGGAATTATTGAAGATATTATTATTTCTTCATTTGTTTCTCTTCCAAATAATATTCCTTCTCCTTTTTTTGAAGATTTAAATTTTAATAATTCTGAAATTACATTATGAGATATTTTAATATTATTTATTTGTTTATATTCTGGAAGTGTTATTGTTTGTTTTGAATCCATTTTTGAAATGATATAAATAAAAATTAATTAATTATTAAAAAAAAAATCAATTTTTAAATTTAATTAAATTAATAATTGAATTTTTGAATTAATCGTTAATATTTATTCATTGAATAAATGGAAAATGAATCTGAAAAAAGTAATATAAATAAAAATAAAAGATTAATTTTGAATAATAATACTAGAAAAAAAACAAAATTTGAAATAGATTTAAAAAATAAATCAAAATTTGATAATTTTAAATATAACTCAAAAATAGAATTAGGAAAAATCATGGATTCATTAAATAAGAGTTTAAATTCTTCAAAATCAATTTTAAAATTAAAACCTTTAAATTCATTTAAAAAAGAAAATATATTCCCTGATAATTTAATGGAAAAAATAAAAGAAATGGAATATTATAAAAAATGGAATTTTTCATTTGAATCAAAAAAAGAAAAAACAACAACATTAAGAGATTATAATTTAAAAAAAATTTTCAACATAAAAAATACAAAAAAAAATATAGGAGGAAATGTATATAAAGATTTTATTAATAAAATTAAAAAACAATCTATAATAGGAAAAGATAATAAAATAGATTTTTTTAAAGCTTTAAATAATTTTTGTCTTCCTCATAAATCAAAATCAGCAGAAGATATAACAAAAAGAAGTGTTTTAGAAAATTGTGGAAAAAATAAATTATTAAAATATGAAATTTTATTAAATGATAAAATAGGAGATTTTATAAAAACAGCAGAAAAATATCCTAGTTTTTATGATTTTGATAAACTTATTCAAAAAGATATTGGAAATGAAAAAATTGGATTATCATTACCTGGAAATTTTATGAATTTTAATAAAGATACTAAAAATTTTATTTCTATTAAAGTTTTTCATCCTACTTTTGTTAAAGAAAGAATTAATAAATTTATTCCTGTTCCTGAACAAACTTTATTACCAAAACCAAATGGTAATGTAAAACATTATTCAAAAATTACAATGAAACAACTTTATCCAGATTAAATTTTAAATAAAGAAAAAAATTAATAAAATTTATTTATAAATTAATTAAAAACAGTGAATTTTAATTATTAAATGAAGAAATATAATTTGAATTATAAAAGTATTTCTTTTTTTGAAGCTATTCAAAGAACAGATTATGCTAAAAATGTTAAAGATATAATTGCTTCTTTAATAATAGATAATTTTTTTGATGATTCAAATCGTATTTTTTTATATCAAAAATTATCTCAATTTGCACCTCCATCAATTATATTTATTATTCAACATAAATTAAAAGTGAATTTAAATGGAAGAAATTTTGAAATTCCTTTATTAATTTATTTTCCAGATTCTTTTCCATTAAGTCCTCCTGATATTTATATTGAAAATAGAACAAAAAATATGCAAATAAATAAAGTAATACCTGAATTTTTTATTTCAAGAAAAGATTTAAAAATAAATTATCAATTATATATTAAATGGGGAAAGGAAGCTTATAATTTATTAAAAGTTTTAGATTATTTGAAAGATTTATTTAATAAATATTTCCCAATTTATTTAAGTAAAGAATCAAACAATTACATTGGTAATTGTAAATTAGATCTTAATAACATAATTTTTGTAAAAAAAATTGAAGATAAAAATAATTTAAATTTAACATCTCATTCTGAAGGAATAAAAATGAATGAGGAAAAAATTAAACATGAGCAAAATCAAAGTTTTCATAAAAATTATTTAGTTTATGAAAAAATTGAGCAATATGCTACTCCAGGAGAAGATGAAAATTTGAATTCCGTGGCTATAGATAATAGAAGCGATAACATTTTTAATGAAAATGAATTTAAAGAAAATCTAATTGATAACTTAAAAGATATTTTATTTAAAAAAATTAAAAAAGAAAAAGAAAAACAAGATGTAATAAATGAAAAAATTAATAATGTTATTAAATCATTAAAAGAAGAAACTCAAAATATGGATAAAATAATTGAAAAAGAATTTAATATAATTCAAACAGTAAATACTTTAAATAAAAACTTTGGAGATATAATTAATGATATTAATATTGAAGAAATAAAACAAATTGAACAATTCAATAATTATGATATAATAGGAAAATGTAATATATTATTAGAAATAGATAGTAAAAAAACTTTAGAAAGATACCAAAAAATAGAAACTTTAGAAGAATTTTTATTAATATGTAAAAATGCTTTTCAAAAGCAATTAATTTCATTAGATGATATACTCAAAATCAATCGATTAGGAAATAGAAATTTATTTTTTTTAAAATATGGTTTACAAAATCATCCTTGGGAATAAATAAATAAATAGAATATAATATAAAAATAATAAACCAAAATTTTTAAATAAATATTATTTTAAGTATGAAAAAAAATGATTTATTAATCAATGAAAAATTAAAAGGATTTATGACTATTTCTTCGATAAACATTCCTCATAAAATAAAAGTTCAATTAGAATTTTGTGAACATTATTTTATTATAAAATTTCTTGATTTAAAAAATAAAGTAAAAGATGCTGTAAAACAAATTTTTTTCCCATTATATGAAAAATATCCAAATATATATCATATAAATTATACTCTTGTAAAATTAATCAATATTATTGATTTAACAGAATTAAAAATTACTATGGTTAATCCAAAAACTTCTTTTAGTTTTAATTTAACTATTAAAAATATAGAAATTACAGGAGTTCTTTTTAATAAAAAAATAAATTTTGAAGGGTTAAGTTCAATAAATAGAAAATTAACAAATTTAATAAATCTTGAAATAAAATATTTAATAGGCCAATTTTTATATTTATTTACTTTATTAAGAGACTGTTTAGACCCAAAAAAAAATGAGAATACTACAATTGAAGAAATTTTATTTAAATCTTATATTGCAGGAAAGGCTTATTATGAAAAATATATAAATGAATTGAAAAAGAATTCCAAATTAAAATTAGGAATAAAAAGAATAGTTCTTGATAAAATTGATAAAATAAATAAATTAAGAAATAACAATATGAGTGATAGTGAAGATGATGATAATGAAGAAGCAACAAGAGAAAAATATTTTTTAAATTATTCTGCAAATAACAATAATCATAATAATAATGATTATGTTGAATCAAATATAAATAATGGTAGTTTTGATAATTATAATATTAATTCATTTGATTCTTTAATAAATGAATTTAAATTAAGAACTTCAGTAAATATTGAAGAAAGTATAATTTTATTTTTCAAAATTGTAAGTATAGACAGTAATAAATTTAATATAAAATTTAAAAAATCTGATACAAAAACAATATCTTTAAATTTAAAAAGTGTAAATGAAAGAGAAAAAAAAAAAATAGGAAATAAAATAAATAAAATTAATAAATATATTCCTTCACCGGGAAATATAAGTGCAAATATTCCAAGAAAATCTTTAAGTTTATTTGAAAAAAAAAATTATCAAATTGATATGAATAAAATGAATAATTTAAATAATGAAAATTTTTCAGAATCAACTAAAAATACAAGTAATAAAGTATTAGAAATGAATAAAAATAATAATAATTCAAATAATGATTTATTAGAAACGCCTAAATTTTGTTTTAAAAAAAATCAAAGTATAATTAATGATTCTCAAAATGATAATTTAAGTTTAAATGAAGTTTATAAATTAATTGAAGAATGTTCTAAACAACATTCTTTTCTTCCTCCAAATGAAACTTTTAATATTTTTTTTAATACAACGGAAATTATTCATAGAAAATTTTTCGAAATTTTTTTTGATGAATTAATTGGAAAAATTTTTTATTATGAAAAAGATAAAGATAATTTAATTAAACTTGATTCCTTATATAATTACTTTTTATATTTAAGAGGTTTAAAAAATATATTATTTGTAGAAAAAAATAGGATTTATTTTTCTAATGTTTTCTTTATGGATGATGATGATGAATAAACATTATAAATTTGTGTATTTTATTTTAAATATATAATTATATTATTTTCAATAAATCTTGTTAAAAAGTTATTTATTTTATGTAAATACCATATAATATAAATATAAAAATAAAAATAATGATTTAATTCTTAAGTTAAAGAATCTATAGAAAACATAATTATTTCTTTAACTAAAACTCTAAACTCATCTTTTGAAATTTTTCCATCTTTATTTGTATCAAGTCTTTTTAATTCATTTTTAATATCATTTTCTGTAGCAGGTGGAATATCTAAATTATTTCTTATTTTATTTAATAAAATTCCCAATTCTTTTTTTTCAATAAATCCACTTTGATTAATATCTGCTTCTTGAAAAGTTTTTTCAACAATAGGACCAAAAATTTTTTCATCCATTATTTTTTCCCTTAATTCTTTTTTCTGTTGTTCCATTTTTTATTCTTTTGTAAATAAACAATTATTATAAACACAAAAGAAATAATTGTAATTTAATAAATAATAATTATTTTAATGATATTTACATTTTTTTAAAAAATAATTTACATTTTTTACGCTTTTGGATTTACTAATTTATTTAATTGAATAAAATCCAATCTATCTTTTTCATTATAAGCAATCATTTGTATTAAAATTTGAATAAAATTATCTGAAAAATTTCTATCACCATAAAAATTATTAATAATTAAATTTTTATTTAAATTATCATTATTACATCTTTTTATTTTTTTAATTACATCAAAATTTTTAGTTATAGCATAAACAAAACAAATTCCAAGAGAATAAACATCACTTTTATAAATATTAATTTTAGTTTTTTTAATTCCAGTATAAACACAATTTTGAAGAATAGGACAAATAAACATTTCAGTTCCTCTAACATCAAAAGTTCCATAAGCTTTTTTAACTACAATACTTTCATCAAAATCACAAAGTAAATAATCTCCATTTTTCATTATTAAAATATTTTGTGGTTTAATATCTCTATGAGCAATATTTTTATATTGCATTATACTTAAACCTCTTGCAAAATTTTTTAATATTTTTAATAAAAATTCTTCAGAATATATTTTATCTTTTTTTTCTATTTCTTTTCCCCAATCACAAATTGCTAATGGCATTAAAAAATAAACACTATAAGATGTTATATCTAATTTTTTTAAACAATATTTATATATTGGAACAAAAAAATTTTTTGTTTCTGTATTTAATTCTGATAATGTTTTTATTATTTCTATTTCTATTTTAATTTTTTCTAATTCATTTTCACCATCAGTTATTATTTTTTTTGCTGCATATTGATTTTTATTTTTATAATTTTCAACTAAATATATATTTGCATAAGAACCACTTCCAATTAATTTTAATAATTTATATTCATTCATATTTAAATCATTTGAAAATTCATTTAAACTTTTTTCTAATTTATCTTCATTATCATCATTATTTTTTTTTTCAGGAGAATTTCCAACTGTATTATTATAATAACTTTTTAAAAGAGATCTAAAAGTTAAATCTTGTACAGAATTTAATAAATTTATTTTATTTCTTGTTAATTGTTTATAAGGTGAATTTTCTTTTACCATACTTTTACTTAATTCAATTCCTAATTTTACAAGAGGTTTTCTATATATTTTTTTATTTTCTGTTTGAATGTCTTTAAATATAATTTTTTTAGGATTATGATTAATATGATTTGTATTATCTTTTATTGAACTTTTATAAAATTTTACTCTGTGACATTTATTACATACTATTATATCTTTCAAATTAAAAGTTCCTTTATAAAATAATCCTCCACATCCACATGTTTTATTTTCATCTTTTTCTGATTCTTCTACTTTTTCCTTTTTTGATAAAGCTTTTTTTATACTTTTTTTCAAATCATCTTGATTATTTTTTTCATTATTTTTTTCGTTATTTTTTAAGTTTTCTGAATCCATTACTAAAATATTTTTTATTTGATTTTTTTATATAATATTATTTATAATATAAGAAAAAATTTTATTCTATTTTAGATTATTTATAAATATTTATAAAATTTAAATTATTTATAATTTGAAGAATTTAAAATTTCATTTTCTTTATTTAATGTACTTTTAATAAAATCTTTTCTTTTTAAATCTGCATCATTTTTTTTTTGATTTCTTATTAAAGAATGTAAAATATCTTTTACTTTAAAATCATTTTTTTTAATATCTAATCTTAAATTATGAAACATTTTTTTTTTATTCATTTCTTCTCTTTTTGGAATAAATATATTATAAATTATATTTTTAACTTGACTTTTAGTTTCATCTGATTTTTCATTAATTGAATTTGAAATTAATTTATTTATATTTCTTGAAAATTTATTATTCATTCCAGTTCCTGATTTTAATTTATTTTTATATAAGATTCCAACACTACTATTTCTTTTTCTTTGAGTTATATTATTACTTTGTGGATTACTTATAAAATAATAATTTCTTGTAGTATTTGGAGAAACATTTTTAAAAAACTCTGAATTAGAATTTCTTAATTTAATTTTTGGGTTTTTCTTTTCTTTATTTAAATTATGAGAATATTTATTTATTAAACAGAGCGATAATGATTTATTTGAATTTTTTGTTTGATTAAATTTGATAATATTATTTTTATTTTCTTCTTGTAATATATTAATCGACTTTGGCAAAATAAAATTTTGTGATTGAAAAATATTCTTTGATGATTCATTTGAATTATCTAATTGATATGTATTTCTTAAAGGATTCGGTAAGTTTCTATTATATAAAATAGTTGAACGCTTTCTTTTTAATATATTTTTTGGAGTTTCATTTTTTGGAAAATTTAATGATAACATAATAGGAGATATTAATCTCTTTTTTAATAATTCATTATGAAATAATGTTATTACAGGATGTAGCTCATTATTCTTTTGTTCCATTTTTAAAATAATTAAATTAATTCAATTATAATTTTTTTCTAGACATTAATTTATTATATATATGTCTTTATTAAATATATATTAAATAATCATTTTAAAGTCAATTTTGATATTTATAATACACTTTGGGAAGAATTTTTTTATTTTTTTAAAAAAACATTTGACTTATAATAAGTATTACTGAAATTTTTTATTGATATTTTCAATTTTCTTTTAAATTTTACATTTTATTTATAAAAATTTCTCTTATCCTTTGAATTCTTCCTTTTTGTAAAATAATAATTGATTATTTTTTATTCTATTTAATCTATTTTACTCTATCTTAAAACTAATAAATCTTTCATTTCATTTAATCTATTTTTAATTAAGTTATATTTTTTTCCAAGTTTTAAATCAGAATTTTATGATAATATTGTTTTTGATTTTAATTTAATTTTTAGCATAAATATAGAGAATAAAAATTAGCTTTATTCATATTTAAATATATATTACTTTTGATAGGTTTATTGTATTTTTCACTAACTAAATTTTTAATTTGAAATCTTTTATTTTATTTAGATATATCTTTTAAATAAAAATATAATTATTTTGGTTTAAATAATCATTTGATATAATAAAGATTGCTTAATTAAAAATTTTCTTATTTATAAAAGAATGTCATTTGAATTTTTATTTATATTATTTAAATAGAATTAAAAGGATTTAAAAATAATTTTTTCATTTTGTTTTCTTTCAATTTTAAAATGAAAATAATTTTTGAAATGATTTTCTAATTCTTAATTATTAAATGAATTTCTTTCATTGAAAATTATTTTTCATCATAATTTATTCAAAAAATTAATATACAAGTCAAAAATAATTAAAAGAAATTAATAATTAAATTAAATATATTTTTTATTAATTTCTTTTAAAAATTTTTCAACTAATTTCATATTTTTTATAGATTCATTTCTTGTACTTAATTTTTTTTTTCCATTTAATATATTTTGTTTATTTTCATTATTTGAAATTATAATTTTCATATTTACTAAATTATAAGAAATTTTATATAAATAAATTTTTATTTCTTTTTCAACATCTATTCCTTTCCAAAAATTATCTTCATAATAATTATCTTTTTCATGGAAATTGATATATTTAATATATTGAATTATTATTGATAAATCCCCTAAACATTTAACTTCTAAATATTTAGGGATTTTCACCTTATTTTTGAAATATAATACATTTATTTCATAAAGTAATCTTTTTGTTCCATATTCTAAATTTTTTTTAATATCATTGATATATTTATTTTTAATGGTGTTTACTTTTATAATCCAATTAATTAAATTTTCGAATAAAGTTAAAAGATCATTATTATTTAAATCAAAAACTAATTTATCAATTAAACTTTGTGGAGATGAAATTTTAAAAAGCAGAAGATAAAATTCTCCTGAAATTATAAAATCAAAACATTTAGAAATATCATTTAATGGTTTAATATCTTTTAATAAATTATAACCTGTTATAACATTTCCACTTGAATCTTCTGGAACTAAGACTTCAGATTTTAAATTATTTTTTATTCTATAGCAACAATTTGAATTATTAATACCCATTTTTAATTTAACATTTTATTTATAATAAGTAAATAAATTAATTAATTAATAATTAATTTAATATTTCTAAAAATTTAGTATGTTGATGAAGAAATGATTAAAAAAAAAAAGAGAATTAAAGATAGAAAAAATAAATATTCCCTTATTAAAACCCTTTAATTAATTTTATTAAAAGAAAATCTTTTTAAAAAAACTAAAAAAATAAAAAAAAGATGTTTTAATCTTCAAAGGAGTAAAATAAAAAAAAATGTTCAATTAATAATTATGAGCATTTCTATTTATATATTCAAAGTTAATAATCTTTTTTTGAATATACAAAATTACAATTCAAAAAAAGAATAAGAAAAAAAAAAACAACAAAAAAATCTAAATATAATAAAGTTGCATACTATTAGCTTTTTTCTTAAATCCAAAATTTTCATAAAGAGGAATTAAACTATCTTCACAATCAAGAATAATTTTATAGCAATTATTATCTAAACAATATCTTTTAGCAATATTCATTAATTTTTTTCCTAATTTTAATCCTCTGAAATTTTTATCAACTACAAAATCTTCAATATGACCAACTTGATTAATTCCATGAATAAATTTCATTTCAATAAAAACTGTAATTGTTCCTATAATTTTACTTTCAGCTTTTGATTCAATTACAAAAATTTGTTCTACGTTTCTTCTGTTAATTAAATTTAATCTTTCTTTAAATTCTTCTTCAGTTGGTTTTTCTGCTGAAGTTAATTGAGATAATAATTCAAAGAATCCTTTATTTAAATCATTTTCTTCAAGTTTACGAAGAATTAAACTTTCATTTATATTATCATTTTTGAATACTTCCATATATTGTTCTCCTTCCATTATTTTTTATATATATTAATTTATTATTTTTGATACTATTTATAGGTTTTTTTTCCTATTTTAAAAATTGAATTTTTTAATTATTTTTTTATTCTTTAAAGTTTTTTAAACATTTATGGTTAAAAATTTTTTCTTTTTTTTATCTTTATTTCTTCTTTATTTCATTCTTTATTATTTATATTTTCTAAGGAAAGATGATTTTAATGAAAAAGAGGGATATTCAGTAAAAAAATAGTCTTTCTTTTTTTATTTAAAACTATTAATTAAGGCCTTTTTTTTTATAAAAAATATTTGATTTTTGTTAAAAAATAAAAGCCAAGAACTTTTAAATATGAAATAAAAAAATATATTAAAGTAAAATTAACTTTATTGTTAAAGCGAGAAATAATATTAAAAAATAATATTTTATAAATAATTAATTTAATTATAAATAAAAAATTCAATAAAAAAAAAACATTAAAAAAAAAATTCATTTAATTTAATAATAATTTATAAAAAAACCTCTACGAATTAGCAATAAAAAATTCTTCTTTTTTCATTTTCCCTTTTCCTTTATTTCTAGTTTTAACAATCATTTCATTTTTCATAATATTTTGTTCATTTAATTGATATAATTTATGAATATCATATAAATCAACAACACAGCATTTTTCATTTCTATGAAAGCTTTTAATACATTCTCTACAAAAATTATTTTCATGAAAAGAACAATAATAATGTTTTTGTTTTTCAGGATGTTGATTACATGAACTAGAAAAAGAAATATCAGAAGAAGGATCAATTAATAACATAATAACAGGATCATTTTTAACAATTTCTCCAAAAATAGATAAATTTAAAGGAAGTGTTTCTACATTATCTAAATTTTTTACTAATTTTCTACAATAAGGACATCTTATATGATTATTATGATAATATTTCATTAAACATGAAGTACAAAATGTATGACCACAATTTACTAATATTCTTGGTATTTTATCTCCTACATTATATTTTTGATGACATATTCCACATATATCTAATTTTCTTCCTGCATAGTCAAATATTAATTTTTGAGGTTCTTTATTATTTTTTTCAATAATGGATTTTGAATCCATTTTTTTTTTTTTTTGTATTTTTTATATGTTTTTTTTAAATTTTTAAAGTTTAATTTTTTTTTTTAAATTCTTTTTATTTTTTTTTTTTTGTTTATTTTTTATGTTTTTTTTTAAGTTCTTATATTAAATGTTATTATTGAATTGATAAATTTATTTTTTTTAATTTTAATTTTAAAAAATGGGATGTTCACCTTTTAATAAAGGTATATTTTATACTTATTTTTTTTTTATTTTAGAAAAAGAAGTTTTTAAAGTTGAAAATCCTCAAAAAAATAATGAAATGACAGAAGAACCAAATTCGGTAAAAAAAACAAAAAATTCTAAAAAGGAAATATTAACTTTGTCAAAAAATAATATAAATGCATTTACAACTTCAAATTCAAATAATAATAATAATATTATATCATCACCAAAAAGAATAAAAAGTCCATCTTCTAAATTATTAATAAAAAGAAATAGTGCAATGAATGTTAAATTAAATGGAGAATTAAGTGATATTGAAAAAATATCAGTTAAAAAAATTTTATCAGAACATTTTTTATTTAAAGATAAAAATACAGAAACAATAAATCAAATAATGGAAAAAATAGAAATAAAAAAATATCCAATTAATTCAGAAATAGAATCAATAGATTCTTTTTATATAATAAAAGAAGGAAAAGTTGAATTATCAAATAATTTAGGATTAAAAAATAATTATATACAAGATGAAACTTTTGGAGAAATAGCATTAATAGAAAAGAAGAAAAATAATATAAAAATTAAAGTTTTAATAGATTCAATTTTCTATGTTTTAAAAGGAGAAATATTTAGAGAAATAGTTCAAAAAATAAATGATAGTGAATTAAAAGAAAGATTATTATTTATATCATATGTCCCTATTTTTAAAACATTAAATGCAATTCAATTACATAATATATCATCATTTATGTATAAATGTGAATTTAATATAAATCAAAGAATAATAACAGAAGGAGATTATGCAGAAAGTTTATTTATAATAAAAGAAGGTTCTGTTGCTTGTTCTAAACAAGAAATTATAATAAGAAATTTAAAAGAAAAAGATTATTTTGGTGAAAATGCTTTATTATTTAATGAAAAAAGATCACTTTCAGTTTTTGCTACTTCAAAAACTACTTGTTATCAAATTTCACAAGGAATGTTAATTCAAAGTTTAGGTGAAGATTATAGAAATATTATTTTAAAAGGAATTGTTAAAGCTGCTTTGAAAAATAGTAAATATTTAAAATTATTTGAAAATGAATATTTCTTTAATAAATTTTTTATTAATCATGAAATTAAAATTTGTGAAAGTGGTGAAATTTTAATTAAATCAGGACAAAATAATAGAAATATATTTATTATAATTCAAGGAGATTTAAGAATTGAAGATGAAAATAAAAATGAAATTATAGTTGGTAAAAGAGGTGAATTATTTGGAGATATAAATTTAAAAGAAAATAAAAGATTTAATCATAATATATTTACAAAAGGAAAATGTAAATTATTAATTTTTAATTGGGATTCTATAATTCAAGATGGTTTTAATTATAAAATAGAAAAGAAAAGAATGTTAGATTTTTTTAATCAATTATATCATTTAAAACAAATAAAAATATTTAAAGATACTTCTGAATTAAGATTAATTGATGTTTGTAAAATGATGAAAAAAGAGAAATTTAATGAAGATGAAATAATATTTAATGAAGGAGAAGATGGGGATAAATTATATTTAATAAAAAAAGGAAAAGTTGAAGTTTATAAAAATAATAAATTTATTAGAGAATTAAGTGAAGGAAATTGTTTTGGAGAAATGAGTTTATTAATAAATGAAAATAGAACAGCAACAGTAAAAGCAAAAACAAAAGTTTCTTTATATTCATTAACAAGAGATAATTTTAATAGTTGTATTGATAAAAATATGTTAAATTATTTATCAAAAAAAATTTCATTGCAAGATTCTTTTAATAATCAATTAGAAGATTTTTATTATTGTAAAAGTTTAGGAAGAGGAAAATTTGGAACTGTAAGTTTAATTCATAATGGAAAAAATTTTTATGCAATGAAAGCAGTAAGAAGAAAAGATGCAGAGAAACAAAAAATATTAATAAAATATTTTATAACAGAAAGAACAAATTTATTAAAATTAGATCATCCATTTATAATGAAATTAGTAAGAACATATAAAAATGAAGATAATATATTTTATATGACAGAATATATAAATGGAAGAGTATTAAGTAAATTTTTAGAAAGTAGAGAACAAAAAGATATAAAAAATATATATTTAACTCAATTTTATTTATCATTCATTTTTATAACATTAAATTACCTAAATAATAAAAATATATGTCATAGAGATTTAAAACCAGATAATATAATAATAGATGAAAAAGGATATATTAAATTAATAGATTTTGGAACTTCAATTGAAATAAAAAATTATACTTCAACAATAACAGGAACTCCACATTATATAGCTCCTGAAGTTTTAATTGGAAAAAGTTATTCTTTTCAATGTGATTATTGGTCAACTGGAATTATTGCTCATGAAATTTTTTATAATTTTTATCCTTTTGGAAATAAAGCTACTGATCCTGTTGATGTTTATAGAGAAATTATTAAAAAAGATTTAAAATTACCAAAAAATGGAAATAGTGTTTTTAATGATTTTGTTAAAGGATTTTTAAAGAAAAAACCTAATGAAAGAATTTGCTCTTTTGAAATTATTAAAAAACATGAATTTTATAAAGATTTTAATTGGGATGATTTAATTGAATTTAAATTAAATCCACCTTATATTCCTAAAAATGTTCCTTTGAAAAATTTCGATGAATATAATATTCGTTATATTGATTTTTTGGAAAATGAAAAAAATAATAAAAAAATTAAAGAATCTGTAAAAGAAGAAAAAGAAGGAGAAAAAAATAATGATAAATATAAAAATTTTGAGCCTAATTGGGCAGATATTTTTTAATATATTAAGTAAAATATTGTAGTTATAATTTTTCTGGTTATGATAAAATATTTTATGTATTATATATATATATATATTTGTATGTTATATATATTGAAAAAAATAGTATAGGATATTTTATTTTAGATAGTTAAAACACTTTATAATAAAAAAAATTATTTTAAATTAAAATAAAAAAAATGTTTTTTAAATAAAATTAATATGCAAAATATTCCAAATTCAAATAATAAATCAAAACAATTTAATATAAATACAATAATCAATTCAAAATGTACTTCAAAATGTTTTGGATTAGAACCAATAAAACAAGAAGGTTTTTATTGTGAATTTTGTGATCCAAATAAGAAATATAAAATATGTAAATTTTGTCATGAAAATTGTCATGAAAAATGTAGAAAAATATGGGAAATAAAAAAAAATAATATTTTAAAAGAACAATATGAAATTTATCCTTATGTTAAATTTTCCTGTGATTGTGGAATTGTTATGAAACATTCTCCAAATGATTTAAAAAAAAAAGAAATAATATCTTGTCCAATGTTATCTATTGATCAAAATTTTTTCAAAGGAAAAATTTTTTATTGTGAAGAAGATAATTGTTATTTATGTTCAATTTGTTATTTTCTTTGTCATAAAAATTGCACAAAAAAATATATTAAAAAACAAAATAAAAACGATATAAATAAATGTCAATGTAATAGTGGTAATCATTCAATTTATAATGAAATTGCTTTTAAAGTTCCCATTTTTAAATATCAAAAAAAATTAAAACTTAATTATTGGCCAATTCAAATTATTAATTTAGTATTGGAAAAAAATATTTTTAATGAATTTGGAAAATTATTATATGATACTTTAAATGATTATAACCCAAAAATTCCTTTTCCAATAGAACATCCTTTCCCATATTTATTAGAACAAATATCAAATATTTTTAATAGGAAATTTAAAACTTTTTATTATCATAAAAAGTTAATAGAAATTTTTCCTTTTGAAAAATTAGTTTATTTTTTAAAAGAAATTGATATAAGTACAAAAGAGAATATATTAATAAAATTTAGAATAATTTTTATAATATTATTTATTCATTTTAAAAAAGATTTTGACACTTTTAAAATATATACTTCAATTGATTTTACAGTTTCTTCATCAATAGAAAGAATAATATATAAAAAATTTTTATTTACTAAAAGTTCTTTAACAAAACATATTCATGAGAAATATAATTTTAAAAAGAAAAATTGTGGAATTATAAGAGAAATAACTTTAGATCATTTTATTCCTTTTATGTTAGAAGGTATTAATAAAGGTTTATTAAATATTTTAGAATATGAAGATGAACTAGATATTGGTTTAAAATTTATTTGTTTTATTTTAAAACATAAACTTTTCTTTATTGATGATTTAAAAATATTAATTAAATTACTATATAATTTACATGAAAAATTTATGGATGAAATTAAATCTTTAAATCAAGAAGAGATTTTAAGTTGGTTAGAATTATTTTCAACTTTTTGTGAAATTTTTTATATGATTGGAGCCAATTATAATGATCTAGTTATTGAAGAATATTTTGAAACAGGACAATTTAAACATCATTTTATTCATTTTAAAAGTGAACATGGGAAATTATTATTAAAAATGATATTAAAATCTTTACCTATTATTTCTGAACATTATAATTTATATTCTCTTGATAATAAAAATAATAATGATAAAGATAATAAAGGAATTAATGTTAGTTTAAAAGAAGAATTTAAATATGATATTAAAATAATTAAAAATCAAATAAGATATAATCCCAATCGAATTCCTTATAAAAAACCTCCTAAAGGTTTTTTATATGAAAAAACTTTAAGATTATTTCATGAAAGTTTAAAATTATTTTCTTTAACTGATAATGTTTATTATTTTCAATTAAAAAGTTTAGATAAATATAGTATTATGTTATATAATAATTCTATTGAAAATATTGAGAAAGTTGCTTTGACAGATAAAAAGGAAAATAAGTATTTTAAAGGAAATTTTTTTTATACTTTTAATTTATCTTTGAATAAATTACTCGAAAATTTTTTTTTAAACAAATATAATACAGAAGATAAACAATTAATATCATCAATTTTTTTAAAAGAATTATCAAATTTTAATAAACATGTAAAAGAAAATATTGAAGAATATTTAAATGATGAAAATGAAAACATAAAATTATATGATTATAAGTATATAGAAAAAATAAATAATATATATGGTCATTTAAATGATTTTATTTATAATAATGGAAAAAAATTTAATTATAGAGAATTAAATAGACAAATGTCTTTTTCAAATATGGAAGGAATTTTATTAAAAATAGTAATATTATTCTGTGATAAAAGATTTATAAAAATTTTAAATTTTGAATTATTAGAAAAATGTCTTTCAATTTTATCTTTATATTTAACTACAATAACTGGAATTAGATTTTTAGTAGTTGGAAAAACTATATCTAGATTAAATAAAATATTTCATAGATATTCTTTTAATTTAACTGAAAATAAAAATAATGAAAATGAAGAAGATCTTGAGGAAAAAATCAAAATAACTAGTCATATATTACAATTCTTACATATATTTTTTAAAGGAGTTAAAAAACATAATTGTAATTTAACTGGACATAAAGTTTTAGTTAGATTAAAAAAAAATTTTATAAGTCATTTAAGGGATTATTTTAATTATATTAAAAATGATTTAGAAAATGAAAAAGAAAAAATTATTTTTAAAAGAAAAAATTTAGAATCAAATGAAGAAATAGTTGATTTAGAAGATAATAATATATCAACATTAAGTAATAAATCTTTTATAATAGAAGAATTTAAATTTCATTTTAATAAAATTTTAAAAATTTTTTCTTATTTAAATCCTTATTATCAAGATGCAGATTTTAAAATTCTTTTTAGAGAAGTATCAATTATTTTTTTAAACTCAGGTTATAATTTTTGTGATTCAAATATATTTTATCCTTTTTATTATAAAGATTATGATAAAGAATATTCTAAACAACATGAAATTTCACTTTTAAATTCTAATAATGAAGAAACTCTTTATGAAGGGAAAAATAAGTTAATATTAAATGATAATATTTTTAAACATAAAAAAAAAAATTTAAACAAAGATAATAAATCTTTGAACAATATTAAAAAAAAAGGAAAAATTGATATAGAATTAACTTTTTCTTTTTTTAAATTATTAAGTCAAATTAAAGATTATATGCCTGAAGAAGATTATATTTTATTAACTCCTTTATATGCATTTTTTGATTTTGAAGATAATGATGAAAAAGCAATATTAAGGTTATTTAAATGTGAGAAGTTAAAATTAAGAGAAAGAGTAATTATATTAAATATGATGCATAAAGTTTTATTTATGGAAAAAATGACAAAAGAACAAAATTTTAAATATATGAATAAACATATAACTTCAAGGGAATATTTATATTATATTATAAAAAAAGGTAAATCAAATGAATTTTCTTCAATATCAAAGGAAATAGATGAAGAAGAAGAAAAAAAATATGATATAAATTTAATAGAAGAAAAAATAAAACAAATAAATAGAATTGAAACTTTAATTAAAATATATATCTTAGAATTGGAATTTTTTCCAATTTGTTTAATAGGAAATCACCAATCACAAATTAAAAATTATACAAAAGAACTAATAAAAGGAATAAAACATATAGCTGATTTTTTTTATACCGAAAGAAATTTATGGAAAAAATCTTTTTTATCTTTTTATTCATTAGCTTTAGAATTTTTACCAAAAACAGAATATTTCATTCATATTTTAAATTCAGATCATTTTAATTTAGAAACAATGGGATATTTAGGAAGAAAAACAAATAAAAAAATAATAAATATATTAAAAAATTCTAATTTTAATATTTTTGATAGAGATGAAATATATAAATATTTATCAATTGTTATAGATGATATATTAAAAAAAACAAAATTAAATAATGATATTTCTTTATCTTATTTTTCTGCTATTTATGATACAGCTCAAGAAAGAAATTTTTCTCCTTTTTGTCTTTTAGAACCAAAAGATTATGAATTTTTTTATGAAGAAGAAAAAATTAAAAAACATAAAGAATTAACAGAAGATATTTATTTAAAAAAAATTGCTGAAATTAAAACATTTTATATAGATGGATTTTTTGATAATGATAATACAAATTATTTTAATGTTCTTCAAAGTTTAGCAAATGAATCAATTATTTTAAGAAGAAATATAATAAATTATTTTAAATCATATTTAAATAGTGATATTACAAATGATATTTTTGATTCTTTACATTGTATAATAACAAGAATTTTTTTTTATGATATAAATTCAATGCAACAAAATTTTAAAATTGTTCTTGATAATACATTTTATTCAAATTTTAATGTTTTAGTTCAAAAATGTGTTTATAGAAATTTTGTATTAACAAAAAATATTTCAGAAACAAATAGACATATTGCTTTAGCACAAAAAACAAAATTAACTCTTCAATTTCTTCAATTATTAGGAGAAGATTTTTGTACTGATTTTCATGAAAAAATTTTTTTAATGACAACTCCTCATAATAAAAATGAAAGACCAATTTTTGAACATGTTATTATTTCTTTAAAACAAACTTTAACTTATATTTTTCAAAGTCAAGATATTGAAGTAGAATTACCTTATGATAAATTAATTGTTTTAATGACAAATTTAATTGATTTTATTATTGAATTTCTTGTCACAAAAAAAAAATTTTCTTCTATTTTAGAAAGTCAAATTCATATTTTATTTTTTGGAGAACCAAAAATGGTTGATTTATTAACTTTTAAAGCACAACAAAATATAAAAATGAGAATAAAAATATTAACTTTTTGTAAAATTAAATTATTTACCTTAATTACAACTTATCTTCAAAATGGTAAAAAAAAAAATACTATAAAAAAATTAGAAAAATTAGATATAACTCCAATGGAATTATATAATGAAATACTATATTATTTTCATTTACTTATAATAAATTCTTATAATATTATTCCTGAAAAAATGAATGAATTAAATTTAAGAAAAAGTGATGATACTTTTGTTCAAGAATTAATTGAATTATATATTTATGAACCTTTATTTAGAGAAACTTTAGAATTAACAATTTGTTTTAAAATATATATTCTTATTAAAATATTTGAAAAAAGATATCGTCAAAAAGATTTATTTAAACATTTTAATAAATTAAATTTACCAAATATTCAAGATACAAATTTATTAGATGAAAGTGAAGATAATTGGAATATAAATTCAAGATTTGCTTTTAGAATATATAAATTTTTAGAAGAATTAATTTTATCAATTGAAGTAAAAACTGATTATGCAATTGATCCAAATGAAGAAATTTCTATTGAAGAAGAAATTATTTCAAAAGAGAAAAAAGAAAAAAATCAATATTCAAAAAATGAAATTACTTTTTTTGTAAGACCTTATTTAACTTATTTTCTTTCTCAACAAACAATAAATTCTTTTATTAATAATGTTAATAGAGAATCTGCTACTACAAAATATATTGGATTAATAACTTCTTGTGATGAATTTTTATTTGAAATGATTACTAATAAAAATTTAAACTGTGAAAAAGGAATTAAAAGATTTTTAAGAGAAATAGATTATACTATTTTTGAATGGATAAATTTTGCTTTAATAATTTTAAATAACATTGATCTTATAAAAGGAAATTATCATAAAACTTCATTAACAGATGAAGAATACAACAAAAAAGATAATAAAATATATAAATTTGATAAAGAAAATTTAATAATATCATTAACTCAATTAATATTTGTTATAGCTGTTGTATGGATATGGTTTAAATTTAAATTTTATTTAAACTATGAAAAAAAAGTTTTAAAAAACAATCACATGACATTTGTATATAGACAAAAAAAAGACAAAGGTCAAAAAAAACTTCCAAATATAATATTAGAATATTTTTCAAATATGGAAACAAAAGTAAGTGATGTAACAAAAGAAATAAATAAATCAATATCATTAATAAATAAAATATCAATAGCAATATTTAATTCCGTTTTATCAAACCGTGAAATTTCTGTAATAATATATACAGGAATATTAATAATATTATATTTTATAACTAAAAGTGCAATTTTTTTAGTAATTCCAATATTATTAGTTGCAAATTTATCAAATACATTATTTGCAATATTTAAAGCAATAATATTAAAAGCAAAGCAATTAGGAATAGTATTATTATTTACATATTTAATAGTATATTTATTTTCTTGGTTAGCATATTATAATTTTGCAGATGATTTTTTATTTACTGATGTTTTAAATATAAATTCAGGACAAGAAATTTTAGAATCTTTTTGTTATTCTCCAATTCAATGTTGGATGACTGTAATGAATTATGGTATAAGAAGTGGAGGAGGAATTGCTGATGTTTTACATAAAAGTTCTTTTAGAACTAATCAAAGTTATTATATAAAAAGATTTATTTTTGATATGACTTTTCATTTAATTGTTGTTTTAATTTTACTTAATATTTTTCTTGGAATTATTGTAGATGCTTTTGGTGAATTAAGAAATAAAAATTGGCATACTGAAAAAGATAAAAAATCTATTTGTTTTATTTGTCAATTAAGTTCTGATCATTGTTTAGCTAGAAATATTAATTTTGAAAAACATGTTTTAGAAACTCATAATTTATGGAATTATGTTTATTTTTTAACATATTTAGAATTAGGAAATCCTAATGATTTTACTAGAGTTGAAGGTTATGTTTGGGATAAATTAGGTAATCAAGATTATAGTTGGTTACCTTTAGAAGGAAATTCTGATTAAATTTTTCTTTTTATTTTAGGTTTTTTTTATTTTAGTTTTTATTTATTTTATTTTAGTATAGTTTTGTTTTTTGATAATATTTTTAAATAAGTTTTTATATGGTTTTAAACTATATTTATTATTTTGATAATTAATTGTATATTTTGGAATTTAAAAGATAATGTTTTTGTTTAAAATTTTTTTTAAAATTATAAATAAAATATTTCCTTTAATTAAATAAAATAGATTTTGTTACTTCTTTTTAATAGAATTAAATTATTTAGTCTATTTCCATTGCACTTTTCTTTTTTCTTAATTTACCTCTTAATATTTTTGATTTAGTATTTATTTTATCTTTTGATTCTTTCATTTTTGTTTTATGTTGTCTTGATCTATAATGCATTTTTAAAAATTTTTCACTTACAAAATATTTTGAACAAAATAAACAAAAATATTCAGGTTCATCTTTACTTTCTTTTCTTTTTACTATTTTTTTTTGATTTGAATCATCTGATTTTACTCCTCTTAAGTTTTCTATTTCATTATTTTCAGGCTTTGGAATTCTTCTTAATAAAACTTTTTTACCCATTTTTTATTGTTTTCTCAAATTATTTATATTTTTAATATAAAAAATTAAACAATTTATTAATTAAATATATTTTTATTTGAATTTTTTCATTAAAATGAAGAAAAATATAACTCAAATTTTTTTTAAAGAAAAAGAAGAAATAAAGATATTTGCAAATTTAAATAATTTTTCTCCTGCTTTAGAAGATAAAGGAATAAAATATAAAAATGAATTAACTTTTAATTTAATGGAATCGATAACAAAAATAAAAAACAATAAAAATGAAAATCAAAAAGATATTAATTCTGAATTATTCATTAATTTATCTTTGATATTAAATCTTTGTAAAGAAAAAAATACTCCTTTAGAATTCCAAAAAACAGGAAATGAAAATAAAAATTATTCTTTTTATTTTCCTTTAAAAAAAGTTTCAATTGATAATAATATTAATAATGGAGGAATAGAAGAATTAAATAGAGGAATAATAATAAAAAAAGATGAAAATGAAAATAATTCACAAAATGATACAAAAGAATTTTCCTTTGATAATAATTTAAGTAAGAGTTTATCAAATGAAAATTTTTCTTTTATCAATTCTAATGAAAATGAAATTTATTTTTATGAATGTCCCATTTTATCAGATGAAAAAGAGAATTCAAAAGATTATATAAATTTATTTGAGCAAATAATGAAAATTGAAGATAAAGAAAATAACTTTAAATATAATAATATTTCTTTAAATAACACTTTTAATTTTTCTCTTGAAATATCGCCTAATCAAAGTAATATTAATATATCAAAATATAACAATAAAAAATCAGATAGAATTTTATCTTATTTAAATAAAAGTTATTATAAAGATATAATTCAATCTATGAATAAAGATTATGTTGAAATAATGTTATTTCATTATATTAATCTAAAAAAATCAATTGATGAAACAGATAAATATTTATTTAATGAACATTTGAAATTAAATTATTTTATAACTTTATTTAAAAAATTTTTATTAGAATTTGGAATAAATAATACTGGTATTTATCATGAAATAATTAAAAATATTAAATTTAAAAACAAAATAATTTCTTTTGAAGAATTTTTATCTTGTTTTGATTCATTTTTTTCTTTATCAACAATTAGAAATAGAGAAAAATATTGTTTTTTATTTAATATAATTAAGAAAGCAACAGATCAAATATTTTACACTTATAAAGATATAGAAATATTTTTTAAATTAATTTCAATTGAAGAAATATATGAAGAAGATTTTACTGATATAATAATAGATAGATTAATTAATAGATATAATGCTATATATAAAAAAGATAATGTAATAAATGGAAAATATAATATAAGAAAATTAACTATTATCCTTGAAACCTTCTTTGAAGATTATTTTTAAAAAGAAAAATAAATCCCAATTTATTAAATTATTTATTTTTTAATAATCGATTAATGATATTTAAAAAATAAATCAAAAAAAAAAAAAAACCGATTAAAAAAATAATAAGTAAAAATATTCAAAATACCATAAATTTTATTTTTAATCTCCAAAAGTCATATAACAAACAAAACTTTTTCCAATAGTAACAGAACTAATTCCCATATATTTCATATTAGGATCTAAAAGATCTTTTCTTTTTAAACCACTTCTTGTTCCAGTATCATCAACAATCATTAAAATAAAACTAGTTTCAGCATCTTTAACAAAATCTCTCCAATAAGTTCTAATAGAAATATTATTTTTTGAAGTAATTTCTTCTACTTTTTCTTTAAAATAATTTTTATCTTTTATATCTTCTTCTCTTTCAGGAACAGGAATACTCATTTTTGATTTGTATATTAATTTATTCATTGGTCGTGTTTCTTTTAAAAAATTTATTGCTTCTTCAAATGTTGGTTTCCCTTTTGATAAAGCTACTTTTACATTTGATTTATATATTAATCTATCATGTTTATCTGTTGTTATTTTGGACATTGATTCTTCAATTATTGGAATAAAACTTTGAGGATTTGTTCTTACTTGATTTATATGTTCAAATATATATTTACTAAAATTATCTGTTGGGACTTCATCAATTTCTTCTGTATAAATTGAAGATGAAACATTATTGATTATTGTATTATTTTTTAATTTTGAATTGTTATATTCTAAAACGTATATATTTGTATTATTTGAATCATTTGGGAATATACTTTTTACTTGAGTTTTTCCATTAGATTTATTTTTATATTCTACATCTGTATTATTATTATTTGTTAATTTATCTTTTTCTTTTGATTTTATTTCATCTTCTTTACTTAAATTAGGTTGAATACATTTACATCCCATTTATTTATTTTTAATTAAATAAATTATATGAATTTCATAAAAAAAATTAAAATAATTAATTATTTTGATTGAATTTATAATGACATTTTACACATTCATAAAAAACTGTTGAACCTTCATCAGCTCCTCTTGTTTGAGCAGTATGATAATACATTTGATTAAAATAACATTTTGGACATTTTTCATTAATTATTGTTCTTTCATTTTTTTGTTCTTTTTGAAATTTATCTTCTTTATTTCTTAATTTATTTACCCATATTTTACTTAATTCATAACAATCTTCTGTTTCTATTATATGATTTTTTATATTATCTAATGATGTTTCTCCTCCACATTTTTGACATTTAACATTATTATTATTGATTATTTCAAAATCTAATAAATCTCCACAATCAATACAAAATGTTGGTGGTCTATAAAATAAATCGTTAAAATCTGCTTTGTTTTCAAACATTAAATTTTAATTTTAATAAGATAAAAAATTATCTTTCAAAAATATATTAATTCAAATATATTCAAAAAATAAAAATAGTTCAACAAAAAAATTTTTACAAATCAAAAGAATAATATAACAATAACAATAGTAGCTCAAAAAAATAAATATACTTATTTAGTAAATTTTTTTATTAAGATTTAATTCAGAGCATATATACAACAAGATTTTCAAAAAAAAATAGTATATGGAAATGACTAAGAATTAAATTATGCAAATAAAAAAAATTATTTAATGTATTTAGTAAATAAATTAAATTCAATTATTCAAGAATTATTAAAAAATATGAGATTACAGATAATGAACTTTATCTAAATTTTTATTGATTAAAAAATGATAAAATTACATTATCAAATTTTGAAATTGAAAAACTTTTTGAATTTTATGAATTATTTAGAAAATTATTTATAAAACTTAGTTATTAGAGTATTTAAATTAAAATTAGTTTTATTTTTGTTTTTGAAATACAAGGTTTCCTTTAAATGGTTTTAAATATTTATAAATTGAAGAAATCCAATTGTTAAATTTTGTAACCAAAAACTAATTAATAATCAAGATTTAATTCAAGATATAAAATTTCAGTTAAGAAAAAATAAAGTAAATATTTATATGATAGTTAAAAATAATTTTACTTTTTTGAGAAATAAATAAATTCTTTTTTTTATATTTGTCTATAATTTCTTTTTAAATATGTAATGTATAATTATTTTGATAATTTTAAGCAAGTTGATTTAATTAATTTTTAAATTATATTTAATTTAATTTGAAAAAACAATAATTTTTATATCTAAAGTGATGTACATAAAAAATATTAAATCCTTTAAAATTGTTCATTAAAAAAAACAATAACTAAAAAAAAAACTGAAAAAATGATAACTCTAATCATTAACTTTCTAAAAAATAAGATAAAAAACCAAAAAAAAAAATATAAAAAACCCAAAAAATAAAATGGAAAAAAAAAAATAAATACCAAATAAAAAAATCAAAAAAATAAAAAAATGTCCTCCCCCCAACAAGAAATAATAGAAAATCAAAATACTAACAATTTATTATATTTTAAATTAGGATGTTTAATAATAATAATAACAGTATCATTAATATTTGGATTACTCCCATTATATAATAATATAAATAAAAGTTCAAAATTTTTAGGATTTGCAAATGCATTTTCTGGAGGATTATTTATGGGAATTGGATTATTTCATTTATTACCAGAAGCTCAAGAAACATTTGAAACATATTATTTAACATCATATGGTCAAAATTCTATTTTTTTTGGTCAACCTTTATCATATTTTTTAGCTTTTATATCATATTCATTAATATTATTTTTAGAAAAAGTTGCTTTTAATTCTCATGCTTTAACTGCTCATACTCATGGAGAAGATGGTATTCATATTCATCATGATGATTTACATGAACCTCTTTTAAATGATGATGAAGAATTAAATTTAAAAAAAAATAAAAGTGATTTAGCTGAAGAATTTTTTCAACCACAAAATCCTTATGATAAACAAAATAATATTTATCATGATTGTACTAATTTATATTATCCTACAAATAGAAGTTCAGATAATGCTAAAATTAATATTCCTAGACATAATCTTGAAGAAAAAGATGATCCTGATGAAGATGAAAATACAATAAAAAATGTTTTAAGTACAAAAGGTCAATTTGCTTCTTTTTTACAAACAAGAAATATAATGGAAAATAAAAATTTAGATAAAAAATTAGATAAAAGTTTATATGCAGCAACAAAAATAATAGAAAGAGCAACAAATCCTCAAAAATATGAAAATTATAAATTAGATGAATCAAATACAAAATTAATAGAAATAAATAAAAATGAAGAAAAAATTAACGAAAATAGTAAATTAAATAAAAAAAATGAAGATCATCATTTTACACCAACTTCAACAATGACACCATATATATTATTAATTGCTTTAAGTTTACATGGATTATTTGAAGGAACTGCTTTAGGAGTAATGAAAAATATAAAAAATACAATTTATTTACTTTTAGCAATTTTAGCTCATAAATGGGCAGAAAGTTTTGCTTTAGGAATAAGTTTTTATCAAAGTGGAACTGAAAAAAATAATTTTATTAAAATGATTATTTTATTTTCTTTATTTACTCCTTTTGGTATTATTATTGGATTAATTTTTGCTGGAGCTGGTCTTTTAATTCAAGGTATTTTATTAAGTATTTCTGGAGGAACTTTTTTATATGTTAGTGCTAGTGAAGTTATTGTTGAAGAATTTTCTATTACTAAATATAAATATTGGAAATATGGATTTTATTTACTTGGAGGTATTTTAGTTGGAATTCTTAAATTTTTTGAAGTTGAAGAATAATTTTTATTTTTTTATATGTTGTTTATTTTTAAAAAAAAATTGTTTTTATAAAAATAAAAAAAAAATTTTAATAAAAAAAATAAAATAAAAAAAAACAGGGTTTAATTTGAAATAAAATTATATTTTTTATTTTTTTTTTTTAAATTAACTAAATGTTATCAACCAAATATAAAAATTTAAATATTATTATTTATCCTAAAAAAAACAGCAAAAAAAAAACATCAACTTCAAAAAAAAAAAATAAAAACCTAATTTAAGGTCTAATATCCCATCCACATAAAGAATCATCACTAGAATCTTCTTCATCTTCATCTTTTTTTAAAGTTTTTTGGAATTTAAGCATAGCCATAGCATCATTTAAATTTTTAATTTCATCATTTTCAAATTTACTAACTTCTTCATTAACCCATCTTTCAGGTAATTTCCAGAATAAAATAGTTTTATCTTTACTTCCAGTTAATAAAATTCTATTTCCACTTTCATAATAAATTTGTGTAATAGCTCCATTATGTGCTTGCCAAGCATAAATACTTTGTCCTGTTTTTAAACTCCAAATTGTTACTCTTCCACTTTGATCTCCTGTTATTAATTCATTATTTTCTTCATTATATCTTACAATTCTAATTTCTATATTTCCTCCAAAATATGATATTTCTTTTATTAATTTTTCCTTTCCTGGAATTCCTAAATCCAAAACAGAAATATCTCCTTTATTTGTAGCAGTAAATATGTAATTTTTTTTTAATTGTACATCAAGTCCTCTTATAGTATTTGCAGTATGAGTTTGAATTATATTAACAATAGTAGGAACTGAAGTATTAGTTAAAAAGACAGATAACATACCAGCTTCATTAGTGAGAAAAATTCTATCATTTTTTTTATCAAAATATAAATTTGTATATCCAGCAGCGCTTTCAGCAATTTCTGTTATAGCAGTTAAATTATTCATATCAGTAACACAAAATCTTCTATCTGAAGAGCAAGAATAAATTAATGCTCTTCTTGTATCAACTGCAACACCCATTACACGATGATTATGTGGTTTAACTTGGCATAATTCTTCATATTGAAAAAATTTACTATCTACACTTGTTTTATAACATACTACTCTTCCTGTATCTAAACCAACTTGAACTATATTTTTTTCATCATCAAAATTTACAACTCCAGTTTGTTCTGGAAATGATTTTGCCCATTTTTTTTCTAATATATAACCTTGATCTTTTCCTTTCATTAATGAAAATGCAAAAACTGCTCCAACTGAAATATGAGCATCTGTTTTTTTTTCCCATGGTAAATTTACATTTGTAATATATGCATCTACTCTACTTGCAATATTCATATCACAACATACTATAAATATCATATTTTCTTCTTTAAAATAATAGAAATCTCTTATTCCTAATGGTAATTCTGTAAATGAATGTATTTTTTCAGGAGCATTAAAACTTAATTCTGGAGAATGTTTATCTAATTCTAAAAATGTTTTATAATATTCATTTGATACTATGTCTTTTCTTTTGTTACATTCTTTTAAAAAAGAATCTAATTGTAATCTTCTTTTTGTTAATGCATCATATGCTGTTATTTTAAATAAACTTTTACCAGGAATTGGAGGAATTGAAGGAAGAAGTTTTGAAAGATTTTTATATAAATTTTCAAATTCGGAATATCTTTTTTCTAATACCCATTTTTGCTTTGAGAAATTATCATATACATTTATATTGTAAAATGTAACTGTTTTAGAATCTACGTATTTTTCTATAAATTCTGGCACATCTGTCATTATTGTTGATGTTATCATTTGATCTTCCATTTTTTATATATTTTTTTTTACTTTTGATATTATTTAAATATTAATTATTTTTTATTTTTTTTTTTAATTTTTTTAAATTTTGGGTTTTTATATTTTTAAATTTTTTTTTTAATTTTTCAATTTAAAAATGAGAAGGTATAATACTGGACCTTTTGATAAAAATAAACAAAAAAGACAAAATTTTTTTTCTGATATACAACCAGTTTTTAAATCAAATAAAACAATTCAAGCATATATTAATTCTAAATTAAAAAATATAAAAGATAATAATATAAATAATAAAAATCAAAAAGTAATAACAAAAAGGAAGAATCCTAACACAATAATTTCAAATAATGGAATATTTAATCAATATACAATAAATTCAAGCATATCAACTATGTTAAGTGATAAATCAAATAATAATAAAGAATATTATTCTCCTTCTCTTTCATTAAATGGAGAAATTTTTGAAAAAGAAGATTTTATAAATAATAACTTTCATTATAATGAAAAAATAGAAAAAATAATTGAAGAAAATGAAAATTTAAAACAACAATTAAAATTATCTAGAAATAAAGTTTCTAATTTAGAAGATATATTACAAAGTATAATTAAAGAAAGTTTACCTTTAACTAAAGAAGAATGTCCAAAACCAACTCCAGAAATAAAAAAATATAATATTCCTAAGAAAAATAAATGCCAAAGAATAATTAGTTATTCAAGAGAAAAAGACGGAGAAAAAATTAAAAAATATGTTAAATCACCTGAAGAAAAAAGAAAATTTGAAAGCTATTTTATTATGAAAAAATTTGGAAATTAAATAAAAAAGTAAATAAAAGTTCTTTTAATGTATATAATTTTATATAAATAAAAAAAAAGGGTAAAAACTTAATTTATTTCTTATTTAATTTTATATAATTATAATCAGTTTTTTTCATAAAATCAAATTTAAAAAATTCCATTTAATTAATTTTTTTTCAAAAAAAAATATGGGAGAAAATATAATAGAACCATTTAAAGTATGTGTAAGAATACGTCCTTTACTTCCAAGCGAAAGAAAATTAGTATATAATGAAAATAATAAAGGCAAAAAAATACCATATCAAATAGTAAACTCAGATAATAATACAGTATTATTAAAAGATCCAAATAATCCAGAATTATATGGTCAAAATGTTAAATCATTTCCATTTGATAAAGTATTTACTGAAAAAGATAATAATAAAACAATATTTAATTCAATAATAAAGAATTTAGTAGATAATATATTACAAGGATATAATAGTACTGCTTTAGCTTATGGAGTAACAGGAGCAGGAAAAACACATACAATGTTTGGAGATATGTTAAATTTAAATTTAGTGAATAATATTAATTTAAATAATAATAATAGTAATTTTGAAGAAGGAATTTGTATGTATGCAGTAGATTATTTATTTTCTAAAATATCATCTTTACCAAATAAAGTATTTACAATAAAAATATCATATTTAGAATTATACAATGAACAAGTAAAAGATTTATTAACAATAAAACCATCAAATGAAGGAATAATGATAATAGAAGATCCAAATAAAGGAGTAATTCTTCCTGGATTAAGTGAATTAATAGTAAAAGATTCAAATGAAGTATATAATTATATATTAAAAGGTAATTCAAGAAGAACAATGGGAGCAACAGGACAAAATCAATTTTCAAGTCGTTCTCATGCAATTTTAGAAATAAATATAGAACAATGTGAGAAAAATATAGAAAAAAGTGATATATTAATTAGTAAAATGTTATTTGTAGATTTAGCAGGAAGTGAAAAAGTAGGAAAAGAAAAAATAAGAAGAGAAGAAGGAGGAAATATAAATAAAGCACTTTTAGCTCTTGGAAATTGTATAAATATATTAAGTGATAAATCTAAAAAAAATTCATTTGTTCCATATAGAGATTCTAAATTAACTAGATTATTAAAAGATTCTTTAGGAGGAAATATTGCAACTATTATGATTGCTTGTGTTACTCCTTGCTCTTTAACTTATGAAGAAACTCATTCTACTTTAAAATATGCTAGTAGAGCTAATAAAATTGAAAAAAAAGTTACTAAAAATTATAAAGAAATTGATCAATCTACTGCACAATTTAGAGAAATGATTTCTAGTTTAAGAAGTGAAATTTTACATTTAAAAGAAATTATTAAAAGTCAACATCAAAAAATTAAAAATAATAATCGATTTTATGGAGAAAAAAAAAAAGTTAAAAATAATAATAATAAAAAAGATAATCATAATAATAATGGAGGAGATAGAAATAATAAATTTTATTCTCCTGAAGATGATAATTTTTTAAATAATAGTATTTTTAATAATAAAGATTTTATTAATCCATCTTTAAAAGATGATGGAAGTGGAATTTTAATAAATTTTAGTTATGATATTTATGATAATTTACTGAATAAAAATTTAAATGAATTATCAGATGATGAATTTCAAGATTTAGAAAAAAAAATGGATATATTATATTATGATAAAATAAATTTAGAAGAAAAAATGAAAAATGGTTTACAAACATTAGAAATAAATGAAATATATACTCAAATAAAGAATTTTTATGAAAAATTTATAAAAACTTTAAATGAGAAATTAGCAGAAAATATAGAACAAAATATGATAATAAAATTCCACTTAAAAGAACTATTAGAAACAAACCAACAAAATTCGAAAAATTTAAATTCAGTAGATGAATTATTAAAAAATGAATTTAATAAAAATGAAATAGAAAGATTAAATACAGAAAGAAATAATTTCCAAATAGATTTAGATAACATAAATAATGAAATAAAAAAATATTCTCAAATATTAAAAAAAAATAAGCAAAGAAAATCATTTTTGAAAAAATTATTTTTAAAATTTATATCAAACACTCAAATAAATGAAAATAAAGATTTTCAGAATTCATATCAAAGTTTAATAAATGAAAAAAAAGAATTAGAATTAAAAGCTCAAAAATATAGAGAATGTTTTAATTCAATATTAAAAGAAAAAGAGCAAAAAACTCAAGAAATTTTTCATTTAAATAATGAAATAGAAAAGACAAAATTTATGATAAATACAAAAGATAAAGAAATAATAGAATTAGAGAAAAAAATAAAAGAAATAGAAATAAATAATGAAGAATTATTAAAAGATTATAATCATCAATCTCCAACAGTAAGAAGTATGATTTCATTTATAGAAGAATTTGAACATCATACAAAAAAAAGAGAAAATTCTGTTAAAGAAAATAGTAGATTTCATCATAGAAGTGATAGTACAAAAAATTTAACAAGTATAAATGGAAGTGAAGTAAATGGAAATAATTATTTAACTATTAATTTAAATCAACAAGTTCCAACTATTACTGCTTTTATTAATGATGGTGATATTTATTCCCATGATAATTCTTTAATTAATAATATTAGTAAATTAAGATATAATTTAACTGCTAAACCTTCTAAAAGTACTAGTAAAACTAAACCTAGAAAAAGAGAAGGAAATACTATTATATAAATATTATTTTATTAGTTCTTTATTTATTGGTTTGTTAATTTTTTTTAATTAATTTTTTTTTCATAAAATAAATTAATATTAATAAATTTTTTCTTGGAATTATAAAGAAATATATTTTTTTTCTATTTATTTCTTATACATTAATTTTAAGTATATTTACATTTTTAATTTTATTTTTCAAAAAATCAAAATATAATAAACTACAAAAGCAAATAACAACTTTAACATTAACATAAGAATTTTCAGGTTGAACACCATCAATTCTTTGTTTCCATTTAATAAGAGCAAATTTTTCATTAGAATTTTCATCAGCAATAATTTTAATAATTTCTAAAGGTTCATCAAGAGGAAAATCACCATATAAACTATTTAATTCAATATTATTTGTAGTATATTCTTCAAAAATTTTAATAAAATTTAAAGTATCATAATTCATTTTCATTTGTTTTGCATACAATGTATTTTCAAATTCTATTATTGGATCAAATGCTTTATCTTCTATTAAAATACTTAGTTTTTGCCATGTATTTTTTTCATTATTTTTCCATTTTATTTCATACTGAGTTTCATTATTGTTATCTATTTTCTTATTTACTATTTTTTCTATTTCTAAATAATCTTCTTTTATTTGCTTTTCCATTTTTTTAAGTTAATTTTTAGAAAATTTTTTTTAAAACAAATTATTTAATATTTCACTTAAGATAAATTTATTAGTGAATTAACATTGTTTTGAAAAAAAAATAGATTAAATTATAAAATCTTTATTTATTTTATAAGAAATATTTTTATGGATAAATAAAAATTTTCATTTTATAAAATTTAAATTAAAAATAAAAAAATTAAAATAATGAGTAATTACAATTCAATGCAAGAAGAAATAATAAAACTAAAAAAAGAAATAGAAAAATTAAGGTTAGCAAATCAAAAATTTGAAAATAAATCTTTAAATGATTACGGAAAGAAGTCATGTAAATAGTAAAATTTTTGATATAACAATATAGACAATAAAAAAAAAATAAATAGATCAAATTCAAACCAAATGATATTAAATAAAATTCTATCATCTACTCCGAAAATTGAAAATAAAAAAAAAAAAAGTAATAATTCTTCAGATATTAAATTTAATTTAATTGAGGAAAATAATAGTAATATTCAAAAAGGAAATATAAGTCAATCCTCTATTTCAAGTGAGTTAAATAAATTTAAACAATTTAATCAAGAAAAAAATGAAATTGAATATGAAACTTTTAATCCAAATTCAAATGTAAAATTATTTAGAAAAACTGAACCAAGCGATAATATAAATAAATCAAATTCAAATAATTTATCAGTTAATGAAATTTTTTCAGAATTTAATCCTTATGATGTAAATAATTTTTTAGGTAAATCAAAGAAAAAGTTTTTAGCTTCTTTCCAAAAAAAATCCTATAATGAATATAATAATAATACAATATATAATATTTCTTCTATAACATCGAATTATAAATTAATTTTAAATAATAGAAAACTTGAAGAAGATAAATTAATAAAAGAAAAAGTAGAGCCAATAAAATGTTTTTCCTTCAGATACCAAAAAGAAAGTAGAAGAATGATAATTGAATATATAAAAATATTTTTAAAAGAAAAAAATAGTTTAAATTCAATATTAACAAACAATTCATTAAATCCAATTATTTTATTAAAAGAAAAGAAAAATCAAAAAGAAAAATCAGCAGAAAATATAATTTTAATAAATAAAAAACCAAGTAGTATAACTTTAGGAGATCAAAGATTTAGTCAATTAACATTAAATAATAAAAATAGTAGTAATAATTCAATGATCAATTTAAATAATCAAAATAATTCTTTGAATTTAATGAATAATTTTTTAAATAATATTAATGATGATACACCTGAAAAAATATCTTTATTAACATTTTTATCAATTCCTCGAATAATGAAAATGATAATAACAAAAGAACAAAAAATTCCTTTTTTATTTCAAACTTCTCCAACAATAATTTCTTGTTCTTATGGAATTGAAAGTTATATTTTTAAATGGTCAGATTGTAAAAATTTTTCTCAAATTGGATTTTTCGATTTTATTAATGTTGATAATTGTACATTAAATCAATTTGATAATAAAGTTTTTGAAGTAAGTATTTCCAGTAATAATAATACTGAAAAAATTAATTATTTAATTGAAGCTGAAAATAATGATATTGCTTTAAAATATATTAATAGTATTTATTTTATTTCTCAAGTTATAAAGTGCAGAGCTTTTAAAAGAAAAATTAAATAATATTTTTTCTTTTATTAAATATTTATAATTTTTTTACATTATAATAAATAATAAATGTCTGAACAAAATTTTTTTCAAAATGATAATTTTAATAATGAAAAAAATGGAAAAGTTAAATTCAATCATTTTATAAATGAAATTATTAATAATTCAAATGAAAATGAAATAAATAAAAATGAATTTTTGAAAGAAATTGAAGAAAAAGTAGAAAGTGGAAATAAATATATAAATAAAATAAATATATATTTTCCAAATAAAGATACTTTAAAAATATCAGAATTAAAAATTTTAATGAATTCACAAAAAGAAAAAAAAAATGAATTTTTTTCACAAAGAAATTATAGCTCGAATAAAATAAATCCTTTAGATTTAGAATTTTTATCAAGTGACCTTCCAAAAGATAAAAATTTAACAAAAACATTAAAAATAAAATATAGAGAGCCAAAAAAAAATTATTCAAAAAATAAAATAAATATAAATCAATTAATTAAACATTTAGAAAAATTAAATTTTCCAAAAGAAACTTCAATAATTAGACCAAAAAATTATATAATTGATTTAAAAGGACAAATTAATAGTAATTTAAATAGAAAAAGTTTTTCTCCTATTTTACAAGAAAAGTTTAAATCGAAAATATCTTCTTATAAAAATTTAGTTGAACCAATGAACAGAAATATTAAAATTAATTTAAATCTAAATGATCCTATTTCGAAAGGAATTGAAAATTTAAAAAATAAAATTACACATAAAAATGAATCTAAAAGTTTCTTTACAAATGCAAATGAAAAAGAAGAGGATTTTTTTTTAAATTTATATCAAGATTATTCTACTCAAAATCAATCTTTACAAGTTTTAGATAATACAATTGTTAAACTTATTAAAAAAAAAGGAGATGATAAAAATAATAATGACCATCAAAAAGTTTTTATTCCTACTAAAAAAAATGAACTTTTAACTCCTGTTACAAATAATAATAATTTACATTCAAATTTATTAAATAAAATTAATTTTGCTAAAAAACATTTTAATACTCCTAAAGAGACATTAAGAGAAAAATTAAATCATTATTCAGATAATGATAATAATCCTATATTACATAATATTAAAGATGAAATAAATAAATTGTCTGATGGATTAGAACAAAAAGATTTTGAAAACAATGAATTAAATAATAGATTTAAACAATTATATAAATTAAATAATAATTTAAACATTAATTCAAATATTAGAAATTCAAATGATAATATTATTAATAAAAATAATAATAATCAAGAACAAGGTATTTATCATTCAAATATATTAAATGATTTATTATAGTATATAAAAATAAAATAAAACTAAAAATAATTTTATTTAAAATAAATAACAATAAAAATTATTAAAAAACATAAAATATCAATAATTCTTAAAATTCAAACAAATAAAATAAAAAAAGAATAAATTTAAAGATATCCAAATTAAAAAAATATGGTAAAGAAGAACAATTCAAATTTCAGCTTATTATCAAAGGAAATTTTTTATGATAAAATTTTTAATTAACACAAAACAAAATTCAAAAAAATTAATGAATGATGTTATTAAACTTTTATAAACATATAAAAAATAATATAAAAAAAGTTAATAATTATACAACAAAAAAAAAAATTAAAAATAAAAATAGAAATAATAATGATGATTATAATTATGATTATGATTATGATTATGATAAATACCTAAAAAAATAAATTGAAGTTATTTCAACATTTTCTTTGTCAATATTTTTATCAATTGAGCAAATTTTTGGATAAATATTCAAATATGGAAGAGTTATAATCAAAATATATTTAAAAATTATATAATAATGAAGAATTTACTTTTAAAGGGGTTTAATAAAATAAATATTTAAGTATAAATTTATAAAAATATTTTTTTTAGCTTTTTTTTTAATTTTTTAAGAATAATTTTTTTCACATAAATGTCTAACATCATATTAAATCTTCAATTATCTGAAACTAATATTCTACAAATAAAAATCAATAAAAATAAAACAATAGGAACATTAAAGGAAGAGATAAAACAATTATATGATATTAATGTTAATCAACAGGTTTTAATTTTTGGAGGTAATGTTTTAGAAAACAAAAACTATTTAAATTTTTATAACATTTCAAATAACTCCACTCTAATTCTTTTAATAGAAGAAAAAGAGGAAAAAAATACGGAAAAATATGAGATCAAAAAAAAAGTAGTACAAACATTTCAAAAAATTATTCCTTCAGATGAAAAAATAGAAAAAATATGTAAATCGCCTTGGAAAATGATTCATTTTTGTTTTAAAGCATTTGACAATATGATAGATGATGAATAAGATCGTTGATAAGATTAAAATTTATAAAAAGTTAAATTTATTTTTTTTATTTACCAAAAAAAAAAACTAAAAAAAAAAATTTAATTCAAAAAATAAAAGAAAAAATAAGCAAATATAATGAAATTCGCATTATTATTTAATTTAATAAAATCCCAATCCCCATTAACATAATTAATATGCTAAAACATTTTAATACTCCTAAAGAGACATTAAGAGAAAAATTAAATCATTATTCAGATAATGATAATAATCCTATAT
>JAJJKW010001618.1:0-53505 GCA_023805745.1 Isotricha sp. YL-2021b | reverse complement strand
TATTGAAAAAAAGAAACCTTATTCAGATTTCTCTTTTTTCTCAAATAATTTTATTTTTAAATGTTTTGATAATTCTTCATAAACCATTTTTGCATTAATTTCCGGTTCATCTAATGCTTTTATCAATTCATCAGCATACATTACAGCCGCCATTGCATATATATCTTTAATTGCTAAAGATTCAATTATAGAATGTGGCGTTGTCTCTAAAAGACCGTTTAATATAGATATTGCAGCTTGTGCTCTTAATTCTTGTTTATTCATAATGTAATTGTTTTATAATAATTTATAATAAAATATTCTTTTATCTTCTGTTTTGCCATCATTATCTTCTATTTTTGAAGATTCAAAGTATTGCAAATATGTGGGCTTTTAATTGTTTACATTTCTTCTTGATATCTGAAAGTTTAATTGATTTTGAAATGTAAATATTTTCACTTATTGTTCTATTTTAAATATATTTTTATCTTTATTGTTTAAAATGTATTGTTCTATTACATCTAAAACACCTTTTAATGTTGTTCGTTTTCCAATTGGCATAAATGATTTATCATTTGAATTAACAAAATATCTCATTGAAATAAAATGTGTTCCATCTTTTGCAGGTTTTTGATACTTATTAATAAATTCACAGTCATTAGCTAACATTTTACTAATTATTGTCTTTGTAACACCTAATGAATATGGAAATTCAATATTAGTATTATTTTCCAAAGTTTTATTATATTTGCCAATTCCTAAATAAAAATTATGATTAACCCCTTTAAAATATTTTTCTGCAGTCATATTAACCGTATCAGTTTTAATAACTGGATAATCATAAGTATCAGTTGCAGATTTGACATCAATATAAATAAGAACTTTGTTACCATTATCTAATTTATATTTCAATACAATATCTCCTTCTTTATGGTTCTTTTCTGCACTATCTCTATTATTAAGAATATAGGCATCCCAATTAGGTAAATTTAAACTATTAATTTTATTGACTACCCAATTCTCTGCAGATTCACCATATTCAATTCTCAACTCTTTTGTTTCTAATAATGGATTATTCATATTTACAAATAATTTAAAATTTAAAATTATATATAAAAAATAAGTAAAGTTTTTAAAACTCTACTTATTATAATTTTTTATATTAATTATTTTTAAATATGTTTTTAAATATAAAATAAATATAAAAATATATGAAATAATAGTGCAATTATCTAAAAAAATATTAGAAGCTGTTCATCGTGGATTAAGTATGGCTCTTGATGATTTTGATGATGAACCATTAGTTGGTCAACAAACTGGAACTATTAAAGATAAAAATAATACAAAGGATTATCTTGAATGGCAAGAGTGGTTAAAGTTAATTAATTTTAATGGTTTAGCAACACCAGAACTTATTTAGGAATTAGCAGCGTTTTCAAAAAGAACTGGATACAAATATAGTGTTGATAATGATTTAGATATATTAAAAAATATAATTATTAATATTTGTGCTATTGATAAACATGCTAATTTAAACTGGATTGATGTTTCTAAAATAACTGATATGTGGCAATTATTTAGTGATGCGGGCACTAAATATTTCAATGGTGATATATCTGAATGGGATGTTTCTCATGTTGAAAGTATGAATCAAATGTTTGCATTTTCATTTTTTAATGGTGATATTAATAATTGGGATGTGTCTCATGTTAAAACAATGTCAGGAACATTTAGATCATCTTATTTTAATAAACGGCTTGATAAATGGGATGTTAGTAATGTAACAGATATGACTGAAATGTTTGAAAATACTGAAAATTTTAATCATGATATTAATGATTGGGACGTTAGTAATGTAAAAGATATGACTGCAATGTTTGAAGATTCCAGAAGATTTAATTAGCCACTTGATAAATGGAATGTATCTAATGTTGAAAATATGTGTAATATGTTTAGGAATTCCAGATTTAATCAAAATATTAATGATTGGGACGTTAGTAATGTAAAAGATATGCGTTGTATGTTTCTTGGTGCTGAATTATTTAATTAGCCCCTTAATAAATGGAATGTTAGTAATGTTAAATATATGGATAATATGTTTTACGGTTCAGCATTTAATCAATCAATTGCTAGATGGAATGTTATTAATGTTACAAGTATGGCCGGTATGTTCAAGTGTTCACCATTTAATTAGAATATTAATAATTGGAATGTAAGTAATGTAACATCAACATATCAAATGTTCTTGTCCACTGAAAACTTTAATAAACCGCTTGATAAATGGGATGTTAGCAAAGTATATGATATGCGTCATATGTTTGAACTTTCTAAAAATTTTAATCAAGATATATCAATGTGGAATATAAAGTCAGATGCCAAAGTAGATTGTATGTTTAAAGATTCTGTAATTCAAAAAGAATATAAACCACGTCAAAATAATAAAAGAATTAAATGATAAAAAACTATAAACAAATATTAGAAGCAATTAATAGAGGTATTAATTTAGCTCTTGATGATTTTGATGATGAATTAGTAGGCTAGCAAACTAGTTCTATTAAAGATTCTCATAATACTAAGGATTTTTTACATATTTGCGATATTGCAGTTGATATGGGTTTACCATCAGGTACATGGTGGTGTAAATATAATCTTGGTGTAAATCCTGATTTTTTAAATAATAAAGTTGATTGGTGTGGTAAATATTATCAATGGGGTATAAATGATACAAATGATTATTTTACATGGGGTTCTTATGATTATTCTGAGTGGGCTATAAGAAAATCATCATATTCAAGAGATGAATGGACAGTTGTTAAACTTTTAAAATATTGTTTTGATAAAAATGCAACATCAACAACATGTGATGAACCTGATAATAAAATGGTTATGGATTTAGAAGATGATGCTGCTTATAAAAATAATCCTTATACATGTATTCCAACAAAAGAACAATTTGATGAATTAAGAAAAAATTGTACATTAGAACTGGTTAAACACTATAATGGAGTAAATGATTTAAATGGATTTTTATTTACATCTAAAATAAATGGCAACAAACTATTCTTCCCATGTGCTGGCTATATGAATGAAGATAAAATATGTCGTGATAGAACACAAGGATTTTATTGGGCAAATAGTTTAAGTGTAAGATATCAAAGTTAGGGAGATTGCATGTAGCTTAATACAAGTAAACGAACAGTTGAATTAGGTGATTATAGACGTGATTAGGGATGTTCAATACGTCCTGTAATAAAATGGCAATAATAAAATAGTAAATAATGAAATATAATTTAAGTAAAATATTAGAATCAATCAATACCGGTGTTAATTTTGCTCTTGATGATTTTGATGATCAAGATTTAATAGGTCAATAGACATAGACTATTAAGGATAAACATAATACTAATGATTTTCTTATTCTTAATGCTATTGAAAATAATAAATGTTTAAATTTAAGTAGTTCATTAATTAAATATTTTTATGATAATTTAGAATATTATTTAAAACAATTTAATTTAACAATAGAAGAATATTATGCAATATCATATTATATGAAAAATGGTAATTTATCTAAAGAATTAAAAGATTTTGGTCAAAAATATAATAGTATGTTTAATATTAATAATAATTTAATTAATTAGAAATATATTGTTAAATCTTATAAAGAATTAAAACATATTATAAACACATCAAATTATAATGCAGATTTAAATTATTTAGATGTATCTAATATTACTAATATGTCTAATTTATTTAAAGATTCTGCATTTAATGGTGATATTTCTCAATGGGATGTTAGTAATGTAACTAGTATGCATCGTATGTTTAGAAATTCTGCATTTAATGGTGATATTTCTAATTGGGATGTATCTAATGTAAAAGATATGAGAGGAATGTTTCATAGTTCTAATTTTAATGGTGATATTTCTAAATGGAATATTAAAAATGGCACTAATCATGAAAATATGTTTAATGATTGTCCAATAAAAAGTATATATAGACCAAAATTTAAATGAAATACAATTTAAGTAAAATATTAGAAGCACTTAATAAAGGTGTTAATTTTACACTTGATGATTTTGATAACAGTGAATTAGTTGGACAATAGACTTAGGTTATTAAAGATCAAAATCATTTAAATGATACTATAAGTATAGAAGTTATTAAAAAGTCATTAGCTAAAGTTCGTGATTTACATAGATTTTATCTTAAATTATTTAAATAGGAGCCAATAGATCTTGAATATATACATTCAATTGGAATAGATGGTATAGATGCTGAACTAATGGTAAAATATATTAATGAAAAATATACATATAATTAGGAATATATTGATTTTGAACTCCCATCAGGAACATTATGGTGTCTTAATAATTTAGGCAAAATAAATGAAGAAAATGATTATGCGGGTGATGTATACCAATGGGGAACAAATAAACAAGTAGAAGGTGCTGCTGGTATTACTAATAAAACATATCCTATTAATAATAATTATAAAGATATTATTAAAAGTGAAAAACCAATATCTAGATATTTAAATTTAGAAGATGATCCGGCATATACATTAAATAAACATCATAGAGTTCCAACAGTAGAATAGTTTAAAGAATTAATAGAAAACACAAATCAATTAGATTTATTAGATGCATATGTATTTATATCCAAAGAAAATCCATTGAAGTTTATAATATTCAGTAATCGTAATGAATTATATATGACATCTAATATTAGCAATATAGCAACAAACCATCCAATGGATGGTATAAAAATTATAGGTAACAATAAAGCTCAAATATATTTTGTAAAATTATTCAGTTATGGTAAATTTGAATTTAAAGTTATTCCATTTAAATCATTCACATCCGGTTGTTTCCCACCAGTAAAAGGACATATACGACCAATATACATAAAATAAAAAGAGGTTCTGAATTGAACCTCTTTTTTAGTAAAGTAACATTGTATTAATCTTCTGTTCAAGTGCCCAAGAATCCGGAATAAACATTTTTGGCTTTTGCCAATCTCCATAAAAAACATTTTTTGTTTTAATATGTTTGCAGTATTCTCGAACAATTCCGTATCCGACAAGATGTGCCATCATTACCTTGGTATTAAAAAATACAAAATAATTAACTTTATATTTCAAAACTGGTGAAATAAAATAGTTTTTATTTTGTGGACTATGTGAAGTAAAATAAAATGTGATACGTTCACTACCATTATCAGCAAAAATATAATTTCCATCTATTGAAATATTTTTATATCCTTTTGCTTTAAGGTTATCACAAAATAGTTTACAATCTTTTTGATAGTTCCAGTTTTTATCACGCAAACGGAAATCTCGGCATTGAAGATGATTTGTTTGTGTAATATTTTCACCAAGAACTTTATTTACTTCTACAAATTTACTCATACTATTTCTTTTTCTGTAAAGTTTGCAAATTGTTTTAATTTAATTTTAGATAAATCTCTTTCTTCTTTTTGCTCTTCTGCAACCTATGCATCTGCTTGAAGACTGACTTCAACATCTGATGAAAAGAACTCACAACTATCAGGTTCACCATCCTTGCATTGCATTCCCATAAGTTCATTGAGCTCATCTTCAACACCAATAAGGTAAATATGTTTCAAGCCTTCACGCTTATCAAGCTTATTCATAAGATCTTCATAACGCTTTGTAAGATATGCACGTTCAGCATCAATTTCAACAAGGTCATTTAAAAGCTCTTTGCGACGAGCCTTATTAAATGCAATTGCACGACCGGTTTGCAGATCATATTGATCTACATCATGAACCCTGGTTTTTGCAGTAAAAAAGCGGCAATTCCACCGATCATAAAGACGACATACTGTTACACCATTTTTTGCATCATCATGAAAACTAACGGTTTTCGACTTATCCTGCTCCGATGCAGGAAGATTTGTAAATTTACTTTTTGCCATTTTTCAATTCTTTTTATTTTTATTATTAAACATTTAAATATTAGGCTTTCGGTCACCTAACAATAATTATAATTAAAAATTAAAAATTGTTTCATTTAAAAACTTTTTTGAAAGTATTTCTAAAATTTATAAATAAATAAAATATAAATAATAAAAAATCGAACATTTTAGTATACAACTGCTATTAATAGTAGCAGTTACTATTTTTGAGTTTTGTTTAAATATGAAGAAATTAATTTTAAATATTATATTATTATTATTCAGTATAAATATGTCTGGCACAATGTATAGTACGTCAAGTTATATATGTAATAGACCTATATATAATAATACTATATCTAAAAATACTAATTCAACTTCTACTATAGGATATACAACACATACTGGATATTCAACATATAGAAAATACAAAGGAACTTATATGATTTCTACTACTATGTCTAATAGAAATTATTATAGTATTGGAGATGCTTCAAAATATATTCCTACACAATATAATAGCGGACCAAGAAAAAGTAAAGAAAGACCATATAGTGGTAACTGGATAGAAGATTTAACAGACTGGTGGAGAATGAATACAGATAGTAATTGGCCAAGTTATGTTGATGAAGAATATTGGGAAGAATTTTTAGCTGAATATCCTGAATATGAAGATGATGCAAGAGAGTGGTTTGAAGAACACGGACAAAAATTTCCGACAGACCCGCCAGAACCATTTTTAGAACCAATTGGTAATATTCCATCTCATTTATTTTTAATATTAGCTGCTGGTTATGGTTTATATAAACATAAAAAGAGAGATTTAAGACGACAACAAAAACAAAAACAATCTTAAATCTCTTTTATTTTTTGAAACTTTTGTTTATTTCTAAATAAAATAATTAGATTTTTAAAGTAAAAAATAATATGGGAATGAATTTTTATGCAAGACATATTCCAACAGAAGAGGAATATGCAAAAATGGAATTAGCATTAGTTGACAGAAATCTTGATAAACTTCAAGAATTAATAGATAATGCTAAAAAGAAGTATCATATTGGTAAACGTTCAAGCGGTTGGCAATTTATGTTTTGTCCTCATATTAAAACTAGAAGAGGCTTTCGAAATACTGGATCGGTTATTTCACCGTGGGAAGATACATTAGCATCTATTAAAGAATATTTGTCAAGAAATGATATTGAAATTGTTGACGAAGATGGAAAAGTATTTACAGTAGATGAATTTTTCAATGATGAAATTGGTTATTGTCTTTATCATGATAAAGATAAAGCTATTAATGGTGAAGATTATGATAATAATAATTTAGAAAAATATCCTCATAGTCTTCCTATTGGCCCATTAGAATATACTACAGGCGATGGTTTAAGATTTGCAACAGATGATGAATGGAGCTAATAAATAATTAAAAATTTTATAAAGACTATGATATCAGATGGAAAAATGTTTGAGCTTTTAGATGAACGTCACAAAGAATATGAGAGGATAAAAAATGAATATCCTCCAATGAGTCCATTTGTTAGTGGAGTAGAACGAGCATCTAATATCAGAATGAATAATCCATTATGTCCAATATGGCCATATGAACAACATTAATAATTATGGAAGAATTTAAGAAAATAGAAGATTATCCTATTGTAGGAGAAATTAGTCAAGAAGAATTGTCAAAATATGATGATTACATTAATGAGGCTGTAAAAGAATCAGAAAAAGCTAGAATTGAAGATTGGAAAAACTCAAGAGATATAGTAATTAACTAAATTAAAAAAATTATGGAAATTGAATTTACAGGAAAAATAAATTTAAACTTTGAATATACTTTAAAGTCTATTCAAAAAAATATTAGAGATTTTTATTCAGATGAATCAGAAATCACAGAAGCTGAATTAGTAAAGAAACAAACATCAATTGATTATTTACATAATGACTTTTGTGATTATATAGTTGATTATATTGATGAACAATTATCTATTGATTACCCATATGAATATATTCAATATTTTGGTGGTGATGAAGCAGAAAACAAAATAATAAGTGCATTTAAAGAATGGCTTATTAGCAATGCACAAAAATATGGTTTACATTAAAATTGAAATATTATGATACAGAACAAAAGTGAATTATTAAATATTGAACAAGCAGATTTTAGCCATTGGGGTAATGAAGAAACTGCAATAATACAGTTAATAACTAATGCTCATTATGCACACTTGAATTATATATTTGTTAATAAGAATACATTTAGTCAAGAACTTATTGACAAAGTTAAAGCTGCTGGTTTTTCAGTAGTTACAGGGCAAGGTGATGTTGCACGTATTAAAATTTCTTGGTGATATGAATGCATTACATGAATTATTAACAGGTGAACATATGCCTAAAGATTTTTATCTTTATATGGAATTATTAAAGAATAAAATGATATCTGAGAAATATGTTCCAAAAGAAATAATGGAGTATAAAAGATTATTAAATTGGCAAGTATGATTACAACAAATAATGAATTTATAGTAGATGTTCCTGGTTATGGGGGATGGACATCTGTAAAGATATTAGGTGATGGAACATTTGCTGGAAAAATGTCAGCCCATAATTTTGAATATAATGGAAAACATTATTATTCAGAAATTGGGGTTAGAAGTATAATTCCAGTTCCTTTTACAGTTAAGATTAAAAATGGAAAAGAAATATTATGAAAGAAGAAGTAATTGTATATAGTGGAAACATTGATGTTTCCTCTGAGAAAGCTTTAGAAATTAAAGATCTTGATATTACAAATGGTGAATTTAGTGCTAAGTATGCATCTAAAATTCTAGATACTAATGTATATACAGACATTAATTATGTAATGTCTTTTTCTAAAGTTATTGAAGTGTTTGATGAATATAAGCAAAAGCCTTATAGTTGGAAAGATGGAGGAGTAAAAACAGCATGGCTAGAAAAAATTAGTGATATAGAAAAACAATTTGATAAATTTTCTGGAAGCATTTCAATTCATGCTCATGGCGGAAAACAATTTGGATGGGGTGGACAAAGTTTCTATAGAATTGAAATATTTTCATTTAGAGAGGAAACTGCAAATTTTTACTCTTATATTGATGTAACTACACCAGAATTAGCTGCAGATGTTTTAAGAAAATTTGCTAAATGTGTTCTTCATTATAATATTCAACATTTAACTGAAAGAGTAAAGTCTGTTTCTTTAGACATTGCAAAAAATACTGAAATACTTGTCAAATTAACAAATATTTTAAATGATGCATTAGCATCTCAAGAACCTAAAAATTAATAATTAATAATTATGGATGAAAGAGAAAAACATATTAAACAAATTACGGTAATGCGGACATTAGATCTTGCATATCAAATTTTTAAAGAAGAAACTAAAGACATGAGTTTTGAATCTATTAAAGAACAGCTTATTGATAATTTCATTGAATGGGATAATGGATATAGCATTAGTTTATATGATGAAATTTTAAAAAGGATGGATATAAAATAAAGTTATAGATCTTTGAATAAATATAAAAAGAAAATTATATAGTATGAAAAAATTCATAACATATAAGTAAAGAGTTTATGGTTTTAGATCATATGCTCTTTTTTCTTTTTATATAATGCAAAATACTTAAATTAAATAACTATGAAAAAAATTCTTCTCTTCTTATCTTTTCTCTTAATGAGTATTGGAATGTGGGGTACTACTGCTACACTCACATTATCATCATCCAATAAATTCGGAACAACAAGCGGAAGTTCAAAAAATGATACACAAGGAAACACATGGGTATGTAGTGGAAGTCATATTCAAAATTCATATATAAATGATTATAGTGGGCAACAATTTGGTACGTCTAAAACAAATGATGTGTACACATTCAAATGTACAGTTAGTGGTGCTACTATAACCAATGTTTCAGCAGCAATGGCAGCAGGAAGCACAACACCTACTTATGATATTTCAGTCGGAGGTGTTTCTAAACTATCAGGTTCTTTATCTAAAACACCAACAACATATTCAACGGGTACTATATCCGAAAGCGGAGAAATATGCATTACCTTAAATCAGAATAGTGCATCTAAAGCAGCATATCTTGGTTATATATCAATAACATATACGAACGGAACACCGACAACCTACACAGTAACATACAATGCGAATGGAGGTACAGGTACAATGACAGACGCTAATAGTCCATATAATTCAGGTGCAACAGTTACAACATTAGCAAATACGTTTACAAAGGACGGTTATACATTTACAGGATGGAACACATCTAATGATGGAAACGGAACCGAATATGATGAAGGAGATACATTTACTATAAGTGCAAATACAACATTATATGCACAATGGAAAGAGAATGTAATTCCACCTACGCCAGTTGATTGTGATGGCGATTTTTATGATTTTAGTTTTAGTTCAATTGGAGATTGGGAATCATCATACGCGGAACATACTCTTGTTTATGATAATGATAGTGTTATATTTACATCGGCAAATAAGCAGAGTTCAAATCAAGAAATAACAGATATCCCTGTAACGAAGGGGTCTGATATTATAGTAAAAGGAAGAGATGGAAAGAAAATTTCATCAATAGATTTAACTTGTAGGCAATGGACAACAAAAGCACAAACAATTACATTGCACTATTTAACAGACGGAGGATCCACATTTACTTCAACTGGAACGTCTTCTACAAACTTCAAACTATATTACGATAGTTTTAATTCAAATACAAATGTCATTAAATTTACATTTAGTAATTCAAGTAATCAAGTTGGTATAGAAAGTTTATGTATCGAACACGGAGAATGTGAAACTACTGTACCTGTTAGAAAAGGCCCAGAAACAAACGGTACATTCTCATTAGATAAAACAGAAGTATGTGTTGATGCTCCAGGTGGAACTGTTACTGTAACAGATATTATACCGGCTGATGGTTATGTATTTGATACCATTGTATGCGTTACTGCAAAAGAACCATTTACTCAATTAGGTACAGTAAATCTTAATGAGAAAAAGGTAACAGGAATTACAGATAGTTGCTATATATTTGTAAGTTTCAAAGAGAAACCAAACATCGATATTGTAGAATGGAATCCAGATTGGTTAAAGATTGATATTGAGAATTTTACGGCCGCTACTGCAACATTAGAAGACCAAAATATCCAAGCAGACATAAAACAAAATTATGCTGATAACTTATTTTTCTCAAAGTATTATGAAGCATATCGTAATGTTAAGCTATGGGGCGTTTATAATGGTACAAAAGATACTATATCACTTAGTAATGTAAAAGTTGTTGTAAGTAGTAATGGAAATAATTGGGGATATAATGGATCTACGCCAGAAGCAACAGCAGCAAAGACAGAACTATTATCTTACGGAAAAATAAAACCAGGGTATATTTGTCCTGGAGAAGAAATTATCATTTATACACCTGGTAATGATAATATTGATGATGCTATAATTGCATGTGCAAGAGATAGTAATGCAAATTTTGATGATTGGAATTCTAAAACAAATAATACTACAAATATTTCTGGTGATGATGGATTATTGTTAATACGAGGTACAGATACGATTGATGTTATTGGAGGAATGAACGCGGCAGAAGCATACAAAAATGTAGTACAAAAAAGTTGGAATGATGGCAAAGGATGGTGGTGTGAAAATGGTGAGGATATTAATGGTAATCCAATGGAACTTTCTACGAATAGATGCTTACTTGTTAGAAAAAATACAGTTCATTCTGGATTAAATGCTGTAGCAACTAATATAACTAATTTTAATACATTATGCAGTGAATGGTGGGGAATACAAGTTGCAGTAACTGGAGATGAACAACAAGAATCATGCGAAGGTTTTACATATGTTGGTAACTATGATTACACAGATTATTATGTAGCATTTGATACTATTTATAAAGAGAAACCTATTCCTGGCCAAGAAGATGATGGATATTATAAGATAGAAATTCCTAATCTTGATGCATTGTCTTGTACAAACTTAAAAATCACTGTTAAGGATGAATCAAGTAATGTATTAGAAGAAGTTGTTAAGATTCCTATTATGATAAAGACAGACGCAACAACCACTGATGCTACATATTTCAATAAAAAGAATTGTGATGAATGTGATGTAGTGGTATTAAAGAATAAAATATTAACTGTTGCAGGAACAACTTCAGCAAATAGAGATGTTAAATTGTATGAAGGTGCAGAATTAATAGTGCCAAAATCTACTTCATATATGCTTAACTCATTAGCATTAAGAAGAGAAAATGATACAGTTTCATCACTATACTTAAATGGCGGTACATTAACTGTAACTGATAAAGTATATTTCGATTTATACATAACATCTGATGATTGGCATTATATATCACTTCCTGGAAACTTCTCACTATCAAATATCAAATTTACAAATGGTAAAACACCTATACATAAGAAAGATTTCTGGGCAAGGCATTACGATGGTTATCTTCGTTCCAGAAATTTAAGTGGTGGGTGGCAAGAAACACCTATGGATTCTGTATTTAGTGCAGGACAAGGATTTATATTTGGATTAAATGACAGGTATAAAAAGAAAGAATTTAGATTTGAGTTTAATAATTCAATACTAACAAATGAAACATCAGATAAAACAATTCCTAATTTGTATTCTTGGGGTTGTGGAGATGAAAGTTTACGTCCAAATCACAAAGGTTGGAACTTAATCGGTAATCCATACTTAGGATTTTTCAATGCTGAGATTTATGATAAGATTAGAGTTGACTCATTAGTTAAGGTAATGGAAAATGGACATTGGACTGGTTTATGGGAATTGTCTAATGATAGTAGAGCAAAAACATTAAGATATGCTGTTATTCCAAGCAATGCTCCTGAAGATAGAGATGCTGATGGCTATAAATCAGTATTATTAGATGATATGAAATTATCTCCATTTATTTGTTTCTTCGTACAAATAGGTGGTAATGATGAAAGTGCAAAAGCAATCACAATGTCCGCTGCAAGAAGAACTAATAAAATCGTTGCAAGAAATTACCAAGAAGATAAAGATGATGAATTGTTTTTACGAGTTAAGGTAGATGATTGGAAAACAGGTTGCTTTATATCCAAGAACTTCTCTGATAAATATGAACCTGGAGATGACCTCGAATCACACTATCCAATATATCAATCAATTGGAGGCTATAATTTATTATATTCAGCAATTAACGATTCAATTATTGAACATGGCGTACAAGTTACAGCACCTGCTGGTAATTTATATTTGGATCCTAAAGTTGATATTTCTAAATTTGAATATATCTATGCTAATTATAATGACAATTGGTTTGATTTAATGCATGGTGAAACTATAGATATTGAAGCTGGATCATTTATTTTACAAGCAAAACGTAGAGTTAAAGATAATACGACTACAGATATTGATGCTATTACAAAAGCTAATAATATAGAAAAATTCATTTATAATAATGATTTATATATAAAGAAAAATAATCATATTTATAATGTTTTAGGTGGGCAAATAAGATAATGAAAAAGTTTTATATAATCATATTAGTATTTGTTTCTAGCCATTTATATGGAATTGAAACTAATTAGATGTCACAATATCAGTTTCAAAGTGTCAACTATAATTTGTTTCAAACAGATTATAATCCATATATAATTGAAATTAAAAATAATTAGGTTAATGAAACTTATTATTAGCCGAGAAGAGTAAAACCAATTGATCCACCGGATCCTTATTTAGATCCAATTGGGGACATTCCGGGAGCATTTATAATACTTTTAATAAGTTTATATATTTTAAGAATAAAAATGAAATAGAGGCCAAATAAATAGCCTCTATTTTAATTTTATATATAATATATTTAATCAAAATTATTGCTTAAAATATCATTATTTATATCATTATTTGGTAAACCATGTTCAATAATATAAATGATACTATTATAGTCTTTATCTCTATATCTTTTAGCAATTCGTTTTTGCCTTTGTTTTTTATTAATATTATCAACTATCGCTCTTATGCCTAATGCTAGGATAGCAAATGCTATTGTAAGCCATATTGCACCAAAAATTACTAATCCAAAATTCATAATAATTATTTTTTATTTAATTAATTATTTTATTTTAAATTTTGATAAAGTTTCAAGCACTTCTTAAAATTTCTTTAGCTAATTCAATTAAAGCTGATTTAGTTAATGAAAATTCTTCAACATAGTAAACATTATGCCATGTGGTAAAATCTGCTGGATCTGCAGCATCACTATAGGTATACCAAACTCTGTATTGTCTATCATCTTTAATCTTGGCTTCTACACTTTTATCTTCATAATTCCAATGTGAGTAATCACCACTGCCATAATTTGTTGTATGCATATCTTTTCCCCAAAAAATTCTGGATGATAAATCATCAACTTTTGAAGCATGTGTATCCCAATAATTATCTTCAACATTTTTATCTGCCCATTTTTTGTCCATTAAAGGTTTGTTTTTCATAAGTTTATATAGTTTTTAATTTTTTATTTCATAAAAAGAGGAACTTAAATAAGTTCCTCTGTAAATTACATGTTTTGAAGTGATTCTCCTTCAGGAACAGCCGTTCCTAACCATGCATCATGAAGTTCAATAAATTCTTCAAGTTCTGTGATTTTCCAATCAATCTTAATACCGGCGGTTTCAATATTGATTCGTTCACGCATAAGCTTGAGTTTCTTATCAACATTAGCAAGTTGACGAATTTGTTCAAGAATATTTTGCAATACATGGCTGTATGTTACAAAGTTCTCCTCTTTATTTTGCTTGTCTGACACTGGATCATAGTTTTCAAATTCTGCCATTGCTTTAGCAGATTCTAAACCAGTTCCAGCAGGATTAGACATTGTTTGATAAAGATACATAAGAGTTGCATAATCAACTTCAAATGGAAGTGTAGCATCTGATTTATATTTCTCAATTGCTTCAGAAATAACTTTGTCAAACATAATTACACCTTTCCAAGTACCTTTCTCCCAATGATTCATAGTCGCATTCCATTTCTTAAGAAGTTCAGCAAATGCTAATGCATCATGATCCATAATAACATATGTTCTGTTAGCATACTTTTTAACTTCTTCATCGAATTGTGCTTTAGCAGCTGCAACATCTTCAGGAGTAGCTTCTTCATCATAAACTTGAATCCATTTGTCAAATTTTTCACGCATATCCTTACGGAACTTGTCGTGCAATTTCTTCAATTGTTCATCTGACATCTTAGTTGCATCAAGTTTTTCATTAGTTTTCTTTTTTGCCATAAATTAATCGATTAATTTTTTATAGTGTTTTCTTTTAGCTTCTTTTTTCCAATGTTCTTCCAACGTCATATAAAAATTTCTTGGAACTGATACTTGATATTTTTTAAAATCAATATCATTAAAATTTCCAATAACCGGTTGAAGAGTTTGTATTTCATATGGTAAATACAAAATATTGTTATTAGGTTTTTTCTTATTAATAATTTTTAATCCTTTAGTTTTCATTTTTTCTTAGATATATTTTTATATTTTTTACTTGCACAATCATGACAAGTTATTAATAAATCTTGTTCACTGTCAAATTCCTTGTCAAAATCTTTTATATTTTTTGCATTATTGAATACTTGACCTGTATACTAAATATCTATAGTTCCATTACCTTTTGTAATTATTTTAGAACCATAAAAATATATATTTCTATATGTTTTTACATTATTAATCATAATAAAACTACTAATAATGTTATTAAACCTGCAAGTAATATTGAATTAATTCCAATAAATGCAGATAATTCCCATTTAAAATTTGGATATAAGTCTAAAACAGGCGCATATTTCCATTCAGCAACATATGAGCATGACACTTCTTCAAGAATTTCATCATCTTTATCTTCTGGTTTAGTATCATCAACTTCTTCAATATAATAAAATTCAGGTGCTTTGAAATATTGTCCCCAATTTAATTCATTTGCAATATAGATATTAATAGGCTTAACAGATTCTTGAAGTTTTTGCCATTTCATAATATCAGAGCCCACTAATTGAAAATTATCTGGAATAGAAATAACAGTAGAAATTGAAGTAAAATCATCATTACATTTTAATTGATACTTATTAAATGTTGATTTTGGATCTATAATTTCTTGATTAATATCTATTAAAAATTGTTTTCTATTTTTCTTATCAATTCTAATTTGTTTAATATTTTCAAAAAACTGTTGAATTTGTTTTCCAAATTTTGTTTTCATCTACATACTTTTATTTTTAAATTTTATTTTAATTATTTATAATAGTTTTTTCGTATAAAGAAAAGCACTCAATTAAGAGTGCTTTTACATTAAAAATTATTTTTTAAAAATACTATGCAAAGTCTAGAGCTTCATTCATGTCTTTATAAGTATCTACTAATTCTTTATGATTAATTGAAAGAATTCGTTTTAGATTTTCTTTTCCACGATAAAGATAGTTTTTAACGGTAGATTCATTCATAGAAAGTTCAACAGCAATCTCACGAATCTTTTTATCTTCAACTAATTTCATATGAAGAATTTTCTTACCAATTCCTGAAAGTCTATTCATTTCTTTCAAAGATACATCATAAAGTTCTTTGTATACTTCAGAGAAATTAGATGATTCAAATTCAGAACCATTAAATTTTCCGTTTTCAAATTCTGAAACATTTTGAATATATGAATTTCCTACCAATAGAGAATCATAAATATCTGACAAATCATTATCTACGATGTTTATGCGTTGATTGCGTTTAATAAATGCTAAACAATTATTACGACAAATTGTCCAAAGCCATGTTGAAAATTTGGCTTTGTTTGGATCATATGAACTAATATTATTGAATGCATTAATAAATGTTTCAATTGTCATATCATATGCATCATCATTATTTTGCACATATTTAAATGCAAACTGTTTAATACCATACCAGAAAAACTCTTGAAGGTCTTTCCAGCTTTCATCAGATCGTGTTGATAAAAACTTTGTAATAAGTTTATCAGCTTGCACAGTTGTAGCATGCTTTTTTCGTCCGGCATGGCGTTCTTCAATCTCTGCAAGTTTTAAAGAATTTTGAATTTCTTCATCAGATACATCAATTAATGAATTGATTTCTTCATTAATTTGTTCATCAGAAAGCACTTCAAGCTCTTCAACTTTTTCTTCTAATTTAATGTTTTGTTTGTCTTTCATATTTTATTTTTATGTTTAATTCTTCATTTTATTATGATTTTTAATATACAACTTTTTATGCATTTTAACTTTCAATTGCAAATATAACAAAAAAATATCAAACTAAAAAATAGAAGTTAATTTTTTACCTTATTATTTAGTTTGATACAAAAGTATATTAATTTATTCATAATAAAAAATAGAAGTTAAATACATTATTATTTATTCAGAATTTTTGATATGTTTATTTTACAAAAATATTACAAAAAGTTTCATATATTTTTAAATTATTTTCAAAAACAATATAAGTAAAATATCAAAATAAATAAAGAAATAATAAATGTATTATTATATATGAAAGTTTTAAAGCAAAAATATCATGGATTACCAGGTATCGGTATTAATGGAAAAACTGGTGATTAGGGTAAAAAAGCTGAATCTATTTATATGGGTTATATAAATGATTTTTTTGATGGTGAAGACATTAGTATAGGTACTTATATTTATGCTGCTAAACGTATGTTTAACCACGGTATAGATGGTAGACCATCAAATATTGATACATCTACATTAGAAACTGCATGGGCGGTAACATAGGCAGAATTAAATAGTGTTTTTAATAATGACCATAGTGACGGTATTTTTAAAAATGCTGTTAAAAATTCATCAACAAAATCAGCTTCATATATTAATTACAGTACATTTTATTTTACAGATAACCGTTTATTAAATGCATCAATTAATAATGGTATAGTAGATGATGAAACTACATTAAAAAATGCATCTACTTTTGAATTAGATTTAACCGGTGATTTTATATCAATGGCATTTATGTTACATACTGCAGAAGGTTATACAGATAAACCATTAAAACAATATAAATTTGAAGAAGATACATATGCTCGTATAAAATTTAATGCAGGTCTTGGAAAATATTCAAAATATGATATTAGTGAATTATATAATATTATAAATGAAACTACATATTATATGTTTGATGATACAGCAAAAATATTATTAAATATGACCAATCCGGAAGATTCCGACGGTAAAAAAATAATTTATTTGCCATATGATACTAATGATGCATTATATATAAACGGTTCTGATATCGGTTTAGCTTCTGAAACTGGTGAATTATTATTAAATAATGATTATAGTGATTATTGGAATTATTATCCTGAAAATACATCAATATATTATGTTAAAGATACAAGTATAAATGTAATTGATAAACCAAATAATTTTTATATTTTAGATGTTAATACTGAATATGGTGAATTAACAAATGAAAAATTAAATGTTGGAAAAAATGTTGATGGTGGAAATATATTTTTAGGTCTTGAAGCGGATAGCAGTATATTTGATACATGGCCATCACTTTATAAAACATCATTTTAGTCTGAAAGATATTATACACCAAATGATTTAAAAGATGCATATAATAAATCATTATATGGTGTAGCATCACCATGGTTATTTGAAAATAAAGGTAAAAGTAATGTATCAATAAATGATGCAAGTTTAAAGGAAATTAATGTGCCAAATAATTATATAAATAATTATCATAATGCAACAAATTATATAGATGCTATAATTTCAACTACAGATAATTTATATGTATATTATACATTAAATGAAAATGAAAAGAACTTATTTGTTCCGACAACATTAAAAAATATGTTTGTTCCTGGTGATGTTCTATATTTTTATACAAACCAATATAATTATTAGGATGTAGATAATCCAAATTACCATAATTTATTACATATGGTAGTATTAACTGAAGATTTATTACATTGTACACCATCACAATTATTAGCATCTGCACAATTAACATTGCCATTAGAAATTAAATTATTTAGTTAGAACGGTAAACGATTATGCAGTTATAATAATATTGGAACACTTTTAAATAAAGTAGAAAATAATGGTACACGTTTAAGTAATAAATCATTTATTAATATTGCTGATAATTATACAGATGCTCCTATTATATTAGGTGGACATATTGATAGTAGTATTAATAATTTTTGTGTATCTACATTTAATAACAATTATAGTTTAATCGGTAAAATAAATAATTCTAATAATTTTATTATTGATTCTAGTATTATTAAATTGAATAATTTATATATTTCTAATAATATATCAGAAATAACAAATATTGAATTATATAATCATCTTTATAATTCAAATATTAAACTATATGATAATAATTTTATAAAGCCATTAATAGATTTAGATTATTATTATGATAATAATACAAGGTCTTCATTATTTTCATATATTATAGATGCACATGATTATTTTTATGATATAGAAAATTTAAATAATTATTTCTATGGATGTGATATTTATAATAGTAAAATGGAAAAAATTAATACTATTACAAGTACTAATATAACACTTGAAGTTGAATTGGTTCCAACTGTTGATAATGATACATATTATTTTCAAATGTTTGCAACATAGGGTTCATCTTTAAAATATTATAGTAAACTTACAAAGCTTTTATTAACATATGGACAATTTAAATATTATGATAATGTTAAAGAATTATATTATCCGACAAGAACTTATTATGCAAGTGCAATTGGAGATTTTTCTATAAAAGTAAAGAAAAAATAGAGAAAGAAATAGAAAAAACAAATTGATAGAATATAGCTTACTAGTTTTAAAATAGAAATTATCGGTGATGAACAAAGTATAATTAAAGAAAAGAAAAATAATAATATTTTCTTTGATTTAACTGATATTAATTCAGAAAAAATTGAAGATGCATCTTTATTAATATATGCATTAGATTCTTCTATTATAATTGATAATATTTTATTTAATCACCAAAATTATATAATTAATGATTTTTAGATAAATGATTGGTCAAATATTTCATTAGATAATAATATAGATGATGAAAATATTTTTAAATATAAAATTGATTTATCAACAAATCTTCCTGAATATCCAGGTGCTATTAGCGGATCAAATGATAGTTTAATTGATTATATTCGAACTGGCAGTGAACTTGATGGCATTGAATCAATGTTATTTAAAAATTTAAATAGCTCTGATTTTAAAATACCAGAAACAAAGCAACGTTCTATATTAGTAACTGCCGAATACCATTATATTGATAATCCTAATGAAAAATTTTATGAAAACTTTAATATTATTCAACCTGGATTTAAAGATACACGTGATATTCCAAAATTTGAATTAAATGCACATACAAATATAGAAGAATTAACAGCATATAATAGTTTAGATAATGGTGTATTAACTAATCAGTTTGTTACATATGTAGATATTAATATTAAAGATTTTAAAAAACAATGGGGTCAATTTATTAAATCCAATGATATTTCAATATTTTTAGATGTTAGTATAGTTAATACTGATTATGATTTAAATTGGCAATATAATTATATTGTTGAAAGTTTATCTGAACGACGTTCATTTAGAACTGTATTAGAAGATACAAGTATTAATCAACTTAATAATTATGTTAAAATTGTATCAGCTGTATTTGAAACTGATGAAAATTTATTAACTAAAAATACAACATTATGTAATGATAAAGACGGTTCATTAAATTGTGGTGGTAATTTTTCTATAACTGATAATTACTTATTATATACGTTACCGGGCACAGGAGCTGGTACCGGTATTGAACCAAATAAGGTAGATGATTATATATTATTTGATTCATCATTTATTAATACTGCATTATAGCCACAACTTATCTATACAGGTTTATAGGATAATATATTATTAGAATTAAAAGATATTCCAGTATGTGATGATATTGATACAATTAAATTAAAATTAACATTGGAAATGGGTAATCCAGTTTTATCTAATATATATTTTAGATTTATTGTTAGTGATGTAATTATTAAAGTTAAAAATAATAAAAATAATGATTTAACAATTGATTCATCATTATTTGTTGCATCCACAAAAGATAAATTTAATAATATTATTGATGGTTATTTGGCGCAATTAACACCAGTTGCAGACGGTGCTAAATCTATACTTAGATTAAATTATAAATATATATCAAATCCTATTGATATAACATTTAACCCGTTATCATATATTGTTTGTCCCGAAGATATCGAAACATCATATACAAATATATATGGCGGTATTGATAAGTATGGTGTTAAAGAAGAAATTCAAAAAGAACTTAAATTCTTTAATTCGTCTATATATAAAAATAATCCATTTAATTATACAAGTAGTGATATTAGAGAAAAGAAATATTATACGTTTAATAATCTTTATATTAAAAAATCATATGTACAAGATAATGTTAAATCTATAAATGTATATCCGGTTTCATTATGGGATATTATTAAAAATATTGATAATAATACAAAATCTACAGAAATTGATTCATCATTATTACAACATAATGTGTTAGATTTTATTGAAGGCAACAAATATTTAAGTATTGCATATCATTCAACATTAATGCAACCAATACTTCGAAATGATGTATATAATTTTTATTATAATGATAATTTATATTTAAGATCTAAATATAATTAGAAAAATAATAATATGCCTGTATTTGTTTATGATACGCAATCTATTGAATTACGAGATGATAAATTAATTAATTCAATGGATAAATGGAATGATTATTATACAGAATCTAAAAAATATCCAGAAGATAAAACATATCAAGGTATATTAAGTTTATATGGAAACGGTTATACACAATTATTAGAATCAGATGTAAAAGATGTATCATTTGAAAATACATTAAATTTAAATAATGTAGTAAAAGCTAATGATGTATCAATTAACTTATATTCTTAGATTGATGAAATTGATGTTAATCCAATGAAAGAAAATCAACCGAATAATAAAGAATATTTCAGAGGATTCTTATATGATATTAACTGGGAATTTCCTTATTATAATAATAAAAATGAAATTTTCCCATATAGAATAGTATCATCATTTGATAATTTCTTAAAAAATTGCGGTAATGAAATTCCAGATATATATAAAGATTTTTATAAATTATTAATTGAATAGAATAAAGTTAAACAATTATACGGTAAACATATGGTTCCATATAATTTATTATTTGATATTCAGCCGCGTGTTACATATAATTATGAAACATCATGTGCTAATGTTTTGATGCTTCGTCGTCCAACTATTAATAAAGACAGTGATAATATTATTGATAGCTCAACATTTAAAGAAATTTATGAATTTAATAATCAACTTTTTGATTTAACAAGTGATATTGAAAGATTATCTTCACCATATGTTATAAAATTAAATGAATAATTTATGAATCATGCAGATTTATTAAATATAATTAATAAGATTAATAGTATCTGGATAACTAAATATTTAAGAACTATTAATAATGTAGATGTAGTTTTTGATTTATGTCATGATATTGATAATATTCCAGAAGTAACTAATACAAAATTAGGAAATTATATGCAAATAAATTATCATGATTTAGATGGAGAAAAAAATTATTTAATGGAATGGGATCTATTAATTGAAATCAATAATATAAAAATAAATGGAAAAATTAGATTAATTCCAAATGACGGATATGGCTATCATATGGTTCTTTGTCTAAAAGATGATAATCATAAAATTTTAGAATCAATTCAGTTAAATGAAAATTTTAGTATTAAATCGTTTATCAATGAATTAAAAAACTGTGAATCATTTGATGATATTAAATCAGTATTTAAAAGATATGCAGTTGAAACAACTACAATAGGTATATTAATGACAGCTATATTATGTAATTTTACTTTATCAGATTCTCAAATAAAAGAATTAGGATATATAAGTAATATTACACAAGCAGAATAGTTTTATGATTATGATGAAGAAAATCCAGAATGGAAACTATTATGTAATGATACTGAAGTAACTGTATATCATGCTAAAGAATCTCAATGCAATTCAGATGTATAGAATACTGCATCAATGTTTAAATTAAATCTTCAAGACCCGGAATCTCATAAAATTATTGCAATGGAAAGAACAATGATGAAACAATATGGATTAAAATATGGTGATTTAATTAAAATTGAAGGAACTGAAAATCGAGATGGAGTTTATCAAATTCAAGATACAATGAATAAACGTTTTGCAGGTAAACATAAAGTTGATATACTTATTAATTTAGATTCTACTATTGGAAAATGGAATAATATTAAAATTTATAAATTAATAAATCAAAATTTATATGATGATTATAAATCTGAAATGTCAGATGCATTAAATCAAAATTTTATAAATAAAAAACAAAATAATATTTAATTATAAAAAAGGATTCTAATTTTTTAGAATCCTTTAATTTTCTAAATTTCCTCGAAGATTAATTTAATAATTTAATTTATTAATTTAATAAATATTATTCTCCGGATTACTACCATTAGTAATTTTAGTTACTTTTGAGAAAAAAGTTTTTTTAGACTAAAAACTATTAAAAAACAAATAGTTTTTAGCATTATATAATATATAAAAATAATAATTTTAATTATTTAATTATTTAAGTGCAAATTGATATTACATATGATAACCAATATTTGGTATGTAATTCTGATTATCCATATGAACTTCAGCTCTTGAGAAATTTTTTGACAAGAGAAATCGAAAATGCATGGTTATTTAAGAAAAAAATGCCTTATATTAATACTGAACGCTGTTTCATAAATGAATATGGAATGGTGCCAGTTGGATTATGGCTGGAGGTTTTACAATTTTGTAAACAATGTAATATTACAGCAACAATGACATCTAAGATGATTGAATATATCAATCAATTTCAATTAGATTACCAAGCATTTAAGATTTATGTTAATGAAATGTTTGATGGTGCAAAAATGCCTATTAAAAATGATGATGGTGAAATTGAAGATTATGTTGATTTTAGACCTCATGAATATCAAATTAAAGCTGCATACACTTTAATTAAATATCGAAAAGCCTGTGGAGAAATTTCAACATCTGCTGGTAAAACACTTATATCATTTATATTATTTAAATATTTTATTGATATGGGAGTTAAGAAAATTCTTTATATTGTACCTTCTGTGGATTTGGCTAATCAATCTGCCGAAAAATATGAAGAATATGAATCTTATTTAGCAAAACATAAACATAATTGGGAAATCGGAATTTTACGTTCTGGGTTAACAAAATCTGAAAAAGAAAAAGTAGAATCTTGCAATATTTTATTTGGAACATTCCATTCATTATCAAAAAGAAATAATGATTTCTTTAATGATTTTGGAGCATGTATATGTGATGAAGCCCACCATACAGGGTGTTCTAGCATCAAGAAAATTTTATCTAAATGCGAAAATCTTAGATATTCTGTTGGTGTAACAGGTACATTTCCGAAAACTAATACAATTACATATATTGAAATTCAATCATATATTGGGCCAGTTGTTTATAAATTAACATCAGATCAATTAATTAATCAAGAACATGCAGCTACACCAATTTATGTAGTATTTCAAATAATGAATTGGGCTACAATGGAAGAAAAACGAGCACTTTATTATAATAGAGCGCAAAAAGCTACTAATGATGAAGATATGACACTTGGTAGTAAATTATTAAAACAAGAACAAGAGTTTATTAATAATTCATATACACGTTTAAAGTTTATTGGAGATTTAGCAATTAAAATGGCTAAAAATACATTAGTTATATTTGGAGATGTCAAGGGAGGATATGGAAAGAAACTTGTAGATTATATTAAAGATAATTCTGAAAAGAATGTTTATTATGTTGATGGATATACACCTTCACAGAATCGAGAATATTATAAAAAATGTATGGCTGATGATCATGATGGCAAAACTATTATAGTTGGTTCTATTGGTACTTTTGGTGAAGGAATAGATATAAATAATCTCGAATCAATATTTTTAGTTAATTCTGCAAAATCTGATAGATTAGTTAGACAAGTTGTTGGACGTGGCTTAAGAAATGCAGTAGGAAAAGAGAAATGTATCTTATATGATTTTGTAGATGATTTACGATATTCTGAAGATAAGAAAAAGAAATATTATGATAATTATATATGGACTCATTATAAAACAAGAAAAGGAATTTATAAAGAGCAAAATTTTCCAACTTATGAACAAAAATTTGAATTTAAATAATAAAGAGGAGAAATAAATCTCCTCTTTATTTTAATCTTCTAAATTAAATATCATATAATTAATTCCATCCTTCTAAATTAAATATCATATAATCCTAATCACATTTAATTCCATCTTCATAAGGTGCCATATAAATAGATAATGAAGATGCAAGTCTATACTTATCAATATTTCTATGAGAATCATCAACAGTTTTAATGTGATAACAGTTTTTTCCGATTTTATCTATTCTAATATAAGCAATATAATCATTAGAAAACGTTAATTTAATAATTCTAATATTTCTATTCCAATCTCCTTTATCATGAGACAATCTCATAAATTGAAATTCACTTAAATTTTTAAGTTTATTTAATGCATTAAATATATTAGGGTCATCTGAAAAATCTCCAAGATCCTAATCTTCATTAAATGCTAATGATACGCCACCCATTTTATCATATTCTATTAAATCATTTATTAAATCTTGATATTCATTTGGAATTGGAATATTTTTATTTTCAACTAATTTAACTTCATCATATTTTAAACCAACATTAAATAACATATTATATAATGTTTTATTATAAAATTCTCTAAAATACGGATAATTAATTGCTTTAGCTACCAAACAGCATCTCACTAATTTATCCATATCTTTTATATGGCTAAATATATTATAAAGATTATGATGTTTATTCATATTCATAATCATAGTACTCCAATCTTTATCAATTGGATACCATTCATCTCTGAATTGAAATACATCATCTAAATTATTATCTAATGAATTTATTGTATTTTCAAATAATATTTTATATAAATTATACTTAAACATAATAATCTAAAGTCGCTGTAGTTTGCCTTAATTGCACAGTTTTTGGCATATATTTAACCTGGAAATCCTTTATTGTAGAATTTCTAGGTTTACCAAACATACCTATTACTGATGATTCCACATCAACATTCCACATAGAAATATTGTGTTTAAAATGTGAATTATAAAACATATATTTAAAATTTTCACATTTTGATACATTCCATTTTGAAATATCTTTATTAAAATGTGATCCATCAAACATATGTTCCATAGTTAATACATTAGAAACATTCCATTCAGAAATATCACCATTATATAGTTTAGTATATTTCTATGAGAATAATTCATCCATATCTATTATATGTGATACATCTAACCAATTTAAGCTAACAGTTGGGTCAACTTGACATATATTATCAATAATATCACCTAAAATATATTGGTTATCAAAATTTCTATACTTATAACCTAATTTTTTTGATATTCTTGCTAAATCACGTAATTCCTCTTTAGTTAATAATTCACGGCCTTCATCTAACTTATCTATTAGCTCATGCCATTTAAGAACACTAGTAGTTATATTTTTATCTTTGATGATTTCTGTCTATTGGCCAATTAGCTCTTCACCATCAAAATCATCTAAAGCTAAATTAATGCCTTGATAAATAGCTTCTAATATTATTTTATTTAAATCCTATTTCATATCAATATATTTATTAAAACTTTATATAGATGTTATTTATATAATAATAAATAATAAAACTAATTGAAATATAATGAAAAGTATATTTATAGGATTTGATTTTAGTATGAATAAACCAGCAGCAACTATACTATATGATTAGAAATTTTATCATTTTATATGGCCTGCTAATTTATCAGATAAACATGTACAAATTTATAAAGATCATGGGGTATTTTGTTATTCTAGAGGATTAGATGCTGTATCAACAAAGGATAAAAACTCATAGATTGTTTTAGAACATACTATCAGATCAACTGAACTTGCTAATTTAATTGTTGAAACTATTGATTATTTTTTAGAAAAAGAAAATATTCCAGAAGATACATCAATTTATATTTCATCTGAGGGTTTATCATATGGATCTACTGGAGATGCAGCCTTAAATTTAGCAACTTATAAAGGGGTTTTGTTAAGTAAACTATATGAACATTATAAAGGAAGATTGGTGGGATTATATACATATTCACCAATTACACTGAAAGCAACTGCCGGATGTGCAAGTAAAAATAAACAAACATCCAAAACTCCAATGATAGATGCATTTATGTTAGAACCTGTTAATAATGGATTCAGTGCAGGATTAAAAACAAATGATTTTATAAATAAAACTGCATATATACATTGTGTCGATGATATAGTTGATAGTTATTGGGCAGTAAAAACAATGCTTAAAAAAGAAGGTTTTATTAAATAATGGATTTAAATTTAAATATAGAATAGGGTAGTATATCCGATAATTTAAGTAAAACATTAGAAAAATCTAATGTTGATACATTAGTAAATGAAACTTAGAATATTAATCAATAGTTATCATCTGTAGTTAATTTAAGTTCTTCTAAAGAGCTTGTTGATAAAATTCTAGATACTTCAACAATAACTAGTATTTTAGGTGAAAATGGACCTATTAATACTATTAAAACTGGAATGCAAATAACTGAAAAAATTACAGAAGCTGCTAAATCAGGGTTGGATTATGCCACATCAGCATAGACAGTTTTAAATAATACACAAAAACTATTAATGTCTTTAAATAAAATGCAAGATGTTGATGTAATGTGTATTCCAACCGTTAAAGATTCTGCTAGTGTAATATCATCATCAGCTATAGATCAAATAACAGCCCAATATGAAATTCTTAAACAACAATTACTATTATTTTATAATTCAATGATATGCACATCAAATGATTCTACAATAGATAATGTTGTTAAATCAGCAAGTAATATTTTAAATACAATTGAGCCTATGATAGATCCTATTTTACAACAATATACTGGACATACAATTTCAGAGGTTAGAAATATATGTAATTAGGGTTTTGGATATGTTGGAATGATTGAACGTGCTGCAGCTAATAAAAGAAAATCAAGTGAAAAACAAAAAGAAATAATTAATTAAAATAAGTGAGACATTTTAAATTTGAATAGTTTGCAATTTCTACTACTGCTAAAAATCGTGGGATTGATAATTCAATTCCACCTGAGTTGCGTTCACACGCATAGGAATTAGTAGACACTATTCTCGACCCACTTATTGATGCGTGGGGTTCACAAGTTAATATGACATCAGGATTTAGATGTTTAGCATTAAATAATGCAATTGGAGGATCTAAAACTTCTGCACATTCTCATGCATATGCTGCTGACTTGGTACCGGCTAATGGTAAAATTGAAGAATTTAAAGATTTTACTATGCATTGGTTACTTGATAATCATATTAAATTTGACCAATATATAAATGAATATAAAGGTAAATCATCATGGGTACATATTGGTATTAGAAATGGGTCTGGACAATAGCGACAACAATATAAATTATATTATGATGGAAAATATTCACAAATTGACCCACGAACATTTAAAGGACTTGGCTCTTAGACATTCTCTAATACCGCTTCTACATCTCAAAGCTCTGGTTATTCTAATACAAATTAGGCTAATACATTAAATACCGGTGGTGGAAATACACAAACTGGAAGTACTGAAGGTTTATTAAAAGGAAAATCTATATATTTAAATGATTTAGATATAGATCTTAATGCTGTTAAAACTAATGATGTTTTTGTTAAAGATGAAACTGGACAACCTATATTGGATACAAACGGTGCTCCTGTAACTAATGATGAATATTTATATGGTTCTAATGAAGCTGATGAAGATGTAAATGTAGATGAATTACCATTATATGAAACACCTGTATCAGATTCTGATGCAAATTCTTCAAATAATTCTAACTCTTTAACAAATGGAATTCAAATAAAATCATCTGTTAGTGAAGAAGATATGCAAAAATTAACAGATGATTAGAAAAAAGAAGTTAAAAAATTAAGACTTGAAAAATCTAAAGAAAAATGGAAAGAAAAAACTAAAGATCTTTCAAAGGAAGCTGCCAAAGAAAAATTATTAGAATGGTTAAAATCATAGTCTATAATGCTACAAAATGCTTTCCATTTATTAGTTATTAAAGATACTATTAACAGAATTAAAATATTTTTATCACAATTACAAAATACATCTATTGAAAATCAAGTAGATTTATTAAATAGTTTAACAGATATTATTGGAATATTTGAAATGCTTGGAATTACACCAGACACTAAAGGATTAACATTACAAGAACTAAAAGATTTAGGAATGGCTGTTGCAGGTGCTCCGGTATATGCAGTTATTAATGTAAGTAATTAGGTATAGAATGCCGCACAAGATATAGTAAATACCGCATAGGATCAGGTTAATCAAATAGTAGATGAAGGACAATCTGTATTAAATGAAAATATTGAATAGGCAAATAGTAAAATTAATGATACTGAATCACTAGTAACTGATACTATATAGAATGTATAGACACAGATTTCAAATACTATTAACAATGCTACAGGTACTATTGAAAATATTTCAGAAAATATAGTTCCTTCTGATAATACATAGGTATTTACATATACACAAACTAACGAAAATAAAAATATTAATATTGATATTACTATAAATAAATGTCCACAATTACATTTAACTGAAGTAAACGCATTTATTAAAAGTTTTAAATCAGGTTCAAAACAAATATTTAATAATGGGGCAACTAAATAGATTATAGATGCATTTAATGAATCATGGGAAACAAATGATAATGTCGAATTAGAAATTAAGGCTATTGTTGATGGAATAACAAAATTTTATAAATTTTCATTTTTAGTTAATCAAACTACAAGAAATATTCCAGAAAATTCAATTATTCAAGCGGAAGAAGCAACTCAATTATTAAATGGAACTATTTCATCAGCTTCAAATTTAGTTAATGATACAAAAGATTCAATTATAAATGCGGGTAATGATTTAAAAAATAAGGCAATTGATATTGCTGATAGTGTTGCAAGTCAAGGAATAGATACGGTTTCAAATTTAGCAAATGTTAATGTTAGTATTGATATGTCTAAAGTCGAATAGATTTTAGATGGAAAAATTTTAATATTTGATGAGGTTGTCCAAATATTAAAAGCATTGATTCCGATTATTGATATTCTTAAATAGGTTTGCCATATTTTACAAAATTATAAAATCAATAAAGCATTTGCTAAAACAAAATAGCATGTAGATTTAAATAGTGCAATTCAAAAATGCGCTTAGATAGTTAATGGTTTAAAAGATATAATAAATTTAAATGAAACTAATTTCTTTACAATTAGGACAAAGGAAACCGCTGATTGGACTTCTAAAACATTTAATATTACTCCAAATGATAAAGGAATAATAACTATTAATATTTTATAGACATCTATATTAAATTTATATTGTATAACTAATAAAATAAATCCAGATTATCCATTAGATTTACTAAAAGGCACTACATTATATTATGATAAATGGGCTATTGAAAATGGAGGATATTCTGATGGAACTTCTAATGGATTAGATAATATTGAAGTTAATAAAGAATTAGGAGAAATATATTATGATGCATCACAACGTTCTACAATTTCAAGTGAGATTTTAAGAGCTAGAAAAAAGAAAGTGAATCCTGGATATATTGATACAAATATTTCTAATAATGAAAATAGTATTAAAGCTTTATTAGATTTAATAACATTTAATTCTGATGAGATGGAAGGACAACAAACATTAAATATGTGTGATTTAAACTTATGTCCTCCACCATTAGAAGAAGAAAAACCGGCAGAAAAAAGTGCAGTTATAATTGAATTTGGAGATGAATATACATTAGGAAACCAAGTTGATTATAAAATAAATGTTAAATCTGGTTAGTCTATTAATCAAGGTGATATAATTGCATATATAACTAAAAATGGAATTCAAACACCAGTTATTACACAATATACTGGAATTGTTAGATCTACAAATAATGATACAGATTATTATCATTTATATCCATCTATAGCTAAAAGACATTTTATTATAGATAATCCAATTCCATGTATTAATGTAGATTATAATATTGATGATATTATTAATCTCCAAAAAAGATTTAAAAAGACTACAGAAATTGAAGCATTTATTTTAAATTGTTTAGCTCCTTCAGTTTTACCGATATTATTAAATAATGCTGATAGAACTTCTGGAAAAAATTTAATGGAACCAAGTGAACCTGGATTTCCGGCAAATGTACAATTAAATTCACCACCAGAAATGTATAAAGAATATAATAATTTAATATTAGATTATGATTCTAATATTCAATCTTTAACTGATGAATTAATTTATAATAGTTCCATTGCAAAACCAGAAGATGGAGAAAATATACCTATAACATTTGCAAATGATATAAAAGATAAGCTCTTTGATATTAGAAAACAAATGATTTAGAAATCTATTGATGTATATAATGATGCATTAGATAATAATACTTATATAGGAGACGCTGAATATTAGGATTGTATAGGATTGGCATATAATAATGATTAGGTATTTAAATTTGGTAGTAATGAGCATATTGAATATAATAATTATTATATAAATTTATTAAAAACCATTCCGGATGAAATTAAAACTAATATTAATACAAATATAGATATTGATAAAATAACATCAGAAATTAAACAAAAATTAGATATTAGTGATGCATCTATATTTAACAATCCATATTTTAATATTAGTAATGTTATTTCATAGATAAGTAATATAGGTAAAGATACTGATGATGGACCTAATTATATTGAAGAATATCGTCAACTTATTAAAGATATTATTGATAAACGATTATCTATTGAATAGAAAACTCCTAGTGAAATGATTGCATAGTTTAATATATACTACAATAATAATATTAAATTATTCAATGATGATAAAGGTGCATTTGAAAATTTAAAATCAAGAATTTAGGATATAGAAAATCAAACAGAAATTTTAACTTAGATTGAAACTGATTATGATGATTATAATGGATTAAATGATAATTCAAGAAAATATAGATATGAAAGATGTCATCAAGCTCTTACATTGTTTACATATCTTAATCATACAAACATAACTGAATTTGAACATGCATCTACAGAAGAAACTACTGACAATTCTAGATTTTTTAAATTAGTTCAAGAAGAATCATTAAAAATTAAAGAATTTTGGAATAAGGTTTTAAGTGCATACAAATCTACATATAATATTGATAGTACTATATAGGCATTAAAGGATTATGCTGATAAAATGAATAATGGAGCTAAATGGCCACAAAGTATCAATATAAAAGTAGATAATACAAATTATGAATTATTTACATTTACTGATCCATTTAAACCTGAAAAAGTTTTACCAGAATCTATACCATATATAGACTCTGAAAAAACTCAAGAGATTCCAGAGCTTGTATCAGATTTAGATTTAAATAACTTACCAGAACCAAAAGATTTAAGTAATATAACTATTTTTGATTATGAATATTGGTTAGTTTATATGTTAAATGCAACATTATTTACTTTATTGCCAACTTATTGGGTAGACGGACTAGATGCACCGCCATTTATGATACCAACTCCATTACCAGCAATATATGTTCCTATTGCACCACCGGTTAATATACCAAAAATTAATGTATTATTAGTATTTGGTATTGCATTACGTGGAATATGGCCAGCACCAATTATATTAATGGTAAATCTTTCATCTAATGATATTGACACAATGGTATTTATAAAGCTTGCAATAGAAACTGCAAAAGATATATTTAAAAAGTCTTAGGAATTTGTAGAAAATGGAATTCCAACATTAGTAAATAATATATCAAATGAATATATTAAAGAAATACAAAATTCTCAAAAAGATATAAATAACTTCAGAGTATTTTCATCAATTATTCATTCAATACCTGTTAAAAATAAAGCACTTATTGAAAAACAATTTAATGATATATTATACAATGATCTTAATAAACAAATTACAATAGATAATACTAATGGAAAATTAGAAAAAACTAAAAATAAAATTTAGAAATTTGACAGACGTTAGGTAATAACCAGAGAAGAAACTTTAGGAAATGGGTCAGAACCAATGTAATAAAAATATTTAATAAAAAATGGATAATTTTATAAATCAAATAAAATCATGTAGAAATATTACAGATGATGACGCTGTATAGGAAATTATTAGAAAATTAATGGTATAGAATCTAAGATAGAATGAAAAATTTGAAGATTTGGATTCTTATGATTCAGAATCATTATTTAATGGGAAAATATATCGTGGAAATATTTATATATTTACATATGCTGCTAAATCTCAAACAAAATATTCTTATAAAGGTGAAGATGTATATTTTTCTGATTCTATGCCGGTAGTTTTAATAACTGGAGAAACTTCAACTACTATTAAAGGAATTAATTTAAATTTTTGTAATAAGGCTCTTAAAACATTAATTCTTAATATGATAATGAATATGGATGAAAAGTTTTATTTTGATGGGGGTGCTCAAAAAATGGCATATAATAAAATTGCACCTATTTCCGAAAAAGTTTATAGGTTTTTATCAAATGAAAATGCTCAAGAAGAAATAATAAAAGAGCTTTAGAGAGCTTATTCTGATGTAGATTATAGTTTTATATTCCGAACATATTCAGTGTCCCAAATTAAAAATATGAGGCTAATAGAACCATGGTAGTGGAAGTATATACCTTTTATGAATTATAATAGTTTTGATAAAGGCGATACATTGAAAGCAATTTAGAAAATATCCGGAATTGATTAGATACATATTTAAAAAGAAAAGAGGTTATTAAACCTCTTTTCTTTAATCGCCTTCAGGAATATATATATCTAATTGATTATATAATTTATTAGATGTAACCAATTCAGTAAATACATGGTAAACATCATATTTTGAAAATTTAACACCTTCTTCTAATAACCAAATTAATGCATTATATATATTACTTTCTATTTTATGTTTAAGATATGTTCCGGGATCCACACCTTCATATAAATAGTTTGGAATTTCTCGTTCTATTTGATCTTCTAAATCTTCCCAAAAACATGTATCATTAATAAAACTATCTGAACCAATTAATGCATTTTTTACCATTGCCTTTGTAAACATATTTTTATCAGCTATTTGGTTACTTAAAATTCTTTCTATAGTTTTAAATATTACATCATATAATTTTTCATAATCATCGGTAAGTTTAACCGGTTTATCTTGTTCATCTCTATTTTTAAAAGTATCTGTTAATGGTGGGTCATCATCGTCTAATTCACTCCAATCAATATTTTCATTAATTAATTGTTCTTTTGGATTTGACACGTTTCCAAATCTTCCATCAACATAATCTAAACCGTCACGTCCTTTCATTAACTGCTAAAATGGATCATCATAACCGCTTAATTTATTACAATTATCAACCATCATTATAGATATACTTAATAAATTATCATAATTGTCAGATAATGCTTCTTCACGATAACACTAAATTGCTTCTTTTGAATATCCACACTATTTCATAGCATTAATTGTATAACTAATAATTGAAAAAGCATTTCCATCAATTCCCACTAATGAATATGGATGTCTTTTATTATTCATAAACTTTATATTATTTTATTTCTATAATTTTTAAATCTATATTTTATTTATTCAATGAATGATATTAGAAAGAAAATAAGAGAGAAAAATAAAGAAATTACAAATATGCTAGAAACTAAAACTATGTCAGTTTCTAGTTTAATAGGATATTTACATAAAGAATTTGATAGAGAAGGCACAGCTAAAAAATGTTCAGAAAAGGGATTTAATGATCCAGAATCTAAATATTATCAAATGTCGGCTGAACAAATTATAGAATCATGGGAAAAGAAAGCAGCTGAATCTAGAATATATGGATCTTTAGTTGATAGTTATATTGGAACATTTTTAAATGAATCAGAAGAACTTGAAACTTGGAAATTAGATAATAATTATGATTATGATCCGCGTATTCATGGTTTATGTGAAGGGTTTAACCAATTTTATAATATTATTACTAAACAAACTGATTATGAATATATTACCAGAGAAGAAAAAATGTTTATTAAATCTAATAAAACTGGAGAATGGATTAATGGGCGATTTGATTGTTTATTTTATTCTCCATCATTAAATAAGTATTTAGTAATAGACTGGAAAACTAATGGAGAACTTAGTAGAGAAAATAAATGGGAAAAGATGTTTGGCCCGTTATATGATAAAGATGCGTGTGATCTTAATTTATATACTATTCAAGTTCAAATGTATAAAAAAGCGTTATCGGAAGTTTATGAATTAACCTCACCTGAAAATATTGATGTTTATATTTGTCAATTTTCACAAGAGCCTAATGAAACAGGAACAAATTTTTTATTACATAAACAAGGTTTTGAATATGATAGTAAAAAATTAGATGATATAATAGAATTTGCATACAAAAAATCCAGAATTAAATAAGTCTGGATTTTGTTAATTATAATTTTCTAATAATTAATTGGTTATTTGCTTTTAATTTTTTAAATATTTCATCACATATACGTTTAAATTCAATATTTGTATTTGCATATGTTTCAGATGTAAAATATTTAACATTACTAAAATCCCAATTAGATATATCACATTTTAATGATGTACAACCATTAAATGTACCTAACATATATTTTACATTACCGGTATTCCATTTTGAAATATCACCATTAAAATCTTTTCTATTATCTCCAAATATATTTTGAAATAAATTTGAAAATGATGTTATTTGCGAAGTATCTACCCAATTATAATTACCATTCATTCCAAAATATTTATATGTACGCTATAATGCTAATTTTAATTGATTCTAATCTGCTACCTATAAACGACCTGTATAATAATCATTTTTATCATTATTAATACGCTCAATTAATGATACTTCTAATGCACTTAATGGTTCTTTATTAAAATTTAATATTCTATCATTTATAAATATATCAAATGCATCAAAATCTGTAATAGATTGTGTTTGCTATCCAATTAATTCATTATTATCAAAATCATCAAGGTTTAATGCTTCTGATAAATTGTATAATTTATATTTGTTATTCTATTTCTAAAAATTAAACATTATTAATTCAAAACATTTATTTTTATTATTTATTTATGATATTAATTAAAAAAAACGATAGTAATGGAGACCGGTACATTCCAATTACTATCGTGTGATAATTAAATATATGATTTAGCGTATACTTAAAATATTTTATTGATACGGTAAGAGATCATATTAAATTAAATATCATATTATTTATTTTCTATTATTTTTATATGTTTGCTTAAATCTTTAACAAATTTAATATTTTCACATGGATTAAATTCAATATCTATTGAACCATTAATTCTACTTTCTAATAGCGGAGTTAATTCTTCAATTTTATTACTATATACATAAAAATTACCACCGATATTTTTTGGCATATGCTCAATAGAAGTTAAACCACAGCCGACACAAATAAAATCACCATCAACTTTTTCCGGACCGTATTTAAGTGAAGTCAGATCTTTATGCGAACGACATTTGAAATCACCATGAATAATAGTTGGGAAATTTTTCAGTGTTTGTAAATTTCCAGAATAATGATTATCATAGTTATCAACTATAACATTTCCATAAACCTCATCAATTTTAACATCTAATTCATCAAATTGATATGGAATCATTATACTACCATAGACAACTACTTTATTATCTTCAATTTTTACTTCAAAATTACGACCATATTGTCCGTAAAGATTTTCATAAATCCATTTAACTCGTTCATCTCCTAAATAGATTGAACTGTCACCGGTAGTTAATATACCAATATTATTTGTTTTCATAGCTATTAAAATTTAGTTAAACAATAATATTTTTATTTTGTTATGCAAAATTAATACTTTTTATTTAAATTAAAAAATAGAAGTTTATATAATTATATAAATTCTATTAGAAAGGCTATACATTTTATTTAGTTTAATCTTAATTTTAATTCATTTAAAATATCATCTGTTGCTGCAAAATGATTTAGCCCTAATGCATCACACATAAATTCTTTAAGTTTCCATTTTGGAAGATCTATTAAATAATTACATACACTATCTGCATTTGAAGAACCAACAGAATTTTTAGAAAATACTGCATAATTTTTATGAGTTTCAAGATAAAATATTAAATCATTATCACTAAAAAAATCTGGCTCAATATCATCAATATTCATTAAACCATAGTCATCCAAATCAATATTTATAGATCCGACATTATCTCTTGTTCTTTCTAATCTATTAAATTCTTCTAGATTTTCATGGCGAAGCTCAATTCTTTCTTCTAATTCATCTTCAAGTCTTTTAGTAGTAATATCTCTGATTACTTCTTCACAGTCTACTCTAATTTCTTGAGTATCACCTATAAAATATTTACCCATAATTAATCAAATTCCGATTTTTTCAAATTTTTCTTTTAAACGAAGATAGTTTTTATATTCTCGTTCTTCTTCATCTTTTTCACGTTTTTCTTTTTCTTTTTGCAAATCTTCAGCAGATATATTCCAAATTCCTAAATCTGCTAATACTTTTACAAAACTGTTATAAAGCACAGGATTAAGATTATTATCCAAGTAAAAATACTTACTTAAACCACCGCTTGCATATTGTACAGGATTTATAACAATAAAATTATTAAGAGATGGTTCGTCTTTATAATTTTCCCATTCACTTTCACTGGTACCAATTGCAATAAAAGTTTTATCAGTAAATGTTATTGCAAAAATATTTTCATCTTCATATCCTCTATTGATAAAACCAATTTTATCAACTACTTTACCATTTAATATATTGCTATCTATAGCATTATTAAGGTAAATTTGTTTATATTCAGTATTTAAATTCATTATATTAAAATTAATATTTTAAAATTATATTTAGAAAATATATTTTGTTTCAATTAAAAAGAGCCTATCATAATGATAGGCACTTATTTAATATCATCTATAATATTTAATACATATTGTAATTAAGCGGAAGTTTTACTACATGCGGAAGTTTTTTTACATTTTCTTGATCATAACCAGTGAATTCAAAATTCTTGAAAAACTTTTCATCATTACCAAATCCACAAATGATATTAGTCAATTTGATATTGCTATCAACAATCATTGTAACACCAGCAACATCATTAACTGGAATATATTTTGTTCCTACTGGAACTTCTACAATACCAATTGCCGGATAGTGAGAAGTTTTGGTAAATCGTGCCACATTATAAAGCAACTCTTTAAACAACTTGCTGCTTTCATCTGTCATTGACAAATCAAATACCAATAGAGTTTTTTCAAGGCAATTGCCACACTCAATATTGATAGGTTCACCATCATGGAATTTTGCATCATGAATGTTAAATGATTTTTTAACATACATAGGATTAACTGTTGCAAACAAACTCCTTGGCCAGAAATGGTGAATCATAATATCACCATAAATGTCAACTTCTAATGGAATTACATACTTACGAGTTTCTTGGGTTTGATCCAAGTTTTTAAGTTGTTTCTCATTAAATAACTCTTGCTCTCCTAAAGTTTTAATTACTGGCATAATTTTCTTCTTTTTAAATTAACAGTACAAAATTAATACTTTTTTCTTAAACTAAAAAATAGAAGCTTAATAATGTAGAACATTTATTACTTCAAAATTTCATCTAATTCAATTTTATGTTCATTTACAAATTCCCATGATACCCATTCTGGCAATTCTTCCTCAGTACATTGAAAAACTATAGGATTTGTAATATGTTTACAGTTTTTCAAAAATAATTTCAAATCATTAATATCATTTCCAAAATTTTCTAACCAAGGAAACCCATTAAAATCTTTTCCATCAGCATCTTTATATGCTAAAATAAATTGTTTTTCCATACAAATATATTTTTTATTTTATTATGATGCAAAATTAATACTTTTTTCTTAAACTAAAAAATAGAAGTTAAATATCACCTGCAATATCATCATAACACCTGCTGCATAACCACCTATAGTTTGATACTCCATAAATATCTGCATCATATGGGTCTTCTACATAAGATGCCCCTTCACACCCACATATGCAACAAAATCCTGGTGTGTTTTTACGTCTTTTTAGTTCTTCAAGATATTGACAATGGCGTTCTTCTGCCTCGGCTTTCTTTCTTAAAATTTCGGCTTTCTCTTCATCTGAATAATCATATGGATCAGATGCTCTAAATACACCAAGTTCAATGTAACGAATACATTTCCCATAAGGATTTATATTAGCCCAATCAAATTCAGGAAATACATGTTCAATTCTTGATTGTCCACAAAATAGTAATTTTGATTTGTCTTTTACATCCCAATATTTGTATTCATATGCACCTTTATTTTTCCTAAAAATTAAATGATTTGCCCAAATTTTTGCATGCTTAGTAAATAACTTTGATGTCTTTGTTTTCAATACAGGTTTATCTTCACCAAAGTAAAGTACTAAATCATTATCTTGTGTAAAACATAACCAAGGATCTACATTCTCAATATAAATAGGTCCATTAAGGTTATGAATGTCATAACCAAAAAACTTATACACTTCCTCGGGTGTTGTGTGATAGTTCCAGATATGTTTAATTTCCCATTGGTCGGCCGGTTTCTCTCTGAAATGTAAAAGCATAACATCATGAAGTTCCCTCATATATCCTTCACGTTGTTCTTCAACCATATCAAAACCATCATCAACATATCCATTCTGAAGTGTCCATTTTTGTTTTGGAACCTTTTTCAATGAATTTCTATAAAATGCTAAACAATGTGGTTGGAAATTTAATTCATTTAATACTATTGTAGCCATTTAAAATTTAATAGTTTCTACAGGTTTTAACTTAAATGCATTTGCATCATGTTTATGTTTAATAACTTCATCTGCATGCTCATCACCACTTGTACCAGTACGAATGTATTTGTCAAGTTTCTCATAATTGAAACCCATTTTTTCAAATTTCTCATCATCTGGACAGCTATGAGGAAGCCCGTCATCAGGAACTTTGTAAACCCATTTCTTTGGAATTCCAAGTGCATCGCCAATTTGATAAAGCTCATGAACAGTCAATTCTGCAATAGGTTCAAAATCTGAAGCACCATCACCATACTTTGTAAAGTATCCAATATAGTTCTCACTTGCATTGCATGTACCAATTACACGACCATTAACAGATTGTGAAATTGCGTACAAAATCAACATACGAACACGAGGTGGAATATTTTGTTCAGCCTGGTCAGACAGACGAGTATCACCGCTATAATATAAAGTAAAATTGATAGCATCTATTACTTTACTAATTTGCACGATTTTAAATTCAATACCAAGATATTTTGCAATCTCATCTGCGTCATTCAATCCTTGTTCTTTACCAGGAATACTAACTGCAAGTACATTTTCCTTACCGAGCGCTTCTGCACATAATGCTGCAACAATTGTGCTGTCTTTACCTCCAGATAAACCAATTACTGCTTTGCAACCTTTTCCGTTTTTGTCGAACCAATCACGAATACCTTGTATCAATTGGTCTTTTACTTTGTTTGCATCAAAATTCATATATTTTTAAATTTGTTAATTTATTATTTAAAAACCATCTAAATAAAAAGAATAATATAATATTAAAAAATTACAATTTAAAATAATATATTTTCATTTATTTTAATGATTCAATTTTTCCTTCTTCGATATCAGACATCAATTGCATATACTCACACAATTGGCTAAAATAATTACTTACTACATTGTTGTAAGTTGGAAATTTTTTGAAGAATTTTTTGTCTCGTTCAAAATCCGAACGAAGCAGTTTCAACTTCTGAAGACTTACATGTAATCTCAAGATAGCATCACGTGTACCAAACTGCTTGGCATAAATCTTATCAAATTTCTTACGTACTGCTTGTCTAAATTCACATCCTTCTTCAAATGTAACATCATTATTATGTGACAAGAACCAATTCTCTGCATCATCAACCCAAGAATCTGTTACATTATCTACATAATTTTTATCTAATTTGAGCATTTCTTTAAAATACGCATTTGCCGCTAATTTAATTTGTTCTTGTGTCATAATATTTAATAATTATATATTTTTTGTTTTGTATTTGCTACAAAGGTTTTATTAGAACTTGTAAGTTTAATTTCACCTAAGCATTCAAAATCACCATTTGACCAGAATTTATAGATAACTCCTGTTGAACCTGGATTTTCTTTCATAAAAGATTTTACCTTTGTAAGATTATAAAAGGTTTTAGATTGTTCTTCACCTTTTTCATTTATATATGATACAATAAACTCTTTCATATTAATATAGTTTTATTAATGAATTAATTCATATAAACCTGCTGCTCTAAGTATTGCATTAAATCCATTTGTTTCGCGCTCATTTTTTATTTTTTGATTATTTTTAAGCTCCATATCAATAGCATTAAAAAGCATTTGTTCCCAATTAGAATTTGTTATATCAAGTTGTATTCCAAAAGCAACATCAACTAAAATAATGTTTTGACTGTCTTTTGTAACATGTATAAATGGATTATATGAAATTTCTTTAATCCATAAATCCCATTGTGCAAGAGAAAGCTCCCACTGAATTTCAAATTTTGTAAAGCCATAATGTTGATTAATTACATTAATAACTTTATTAATTGTTTCTGATTTGCATTTTGGTAATTTTTGATTTTTCATAATTATTCCATTTTTAATTTCGGTACAAAATTAATACTTTTTCTTAAACTAAAAAATAGAAGTTAAAAATTTTCTTAAACTTTTCATTAAAAATGATCTATAAATAATATAACAAAAATAATAAAATGTTTCAAAACTATGAGTAAATTTGATGGAATGAGTCATTCTGAAATGATTGAATTATTAAATAAAGCTAAAGATGCTTATTATAATTCTGGTGAAGAAATTTTATCAGATACTGAATATGATGAGCTTGAAAGATTAGCTGGTCTAGAAAATAAAAGTTATATTGGTTCTGCCAAAGGAAACTACACAGTTAAACATGCTTTTTTAATGGGATCTTTGGGTAAAGTTCAAATTAAAGAACAAAAAGATGGAACTGTTAATTGGGAACAAGCTGCTGAAGAAATTGCATCAACATTAAGAAAAGCTGATAATTGTCAATATATTGAAGCAACACCAAAACTTGATGGTTGCAGTTTTAGCCTTGAATTTTCTAATGTTAATAATAAAGCATATTTAAGAACATGTGCAACTCGTGGTAATGGACAATGGGGTTCAGATATTAAACATTGGTTCAAACCATTATTAGATACACAATATTGGGCTGCAATTAATGATGCTGTTCGTCATTTCTGTAAAGAACCTAATGATATATTATGTATTAGAGGAGAAGTTCTTATTCCAGAAAATAAATTTACAGAGGAATATTCGAAAACATATACAAATCCACGCAGTTTAGTTGCCGGTATTCTTGGATTAAAGTTTGAAGATGTTACACCAGAAAAGTTAAAAGTCGGTCGTGAACTTCATTTTGTATGTTATGATTATAGATTATTCTCTGATGATGAATATGAGGAATTAGATTGGATGAATCCTAATGAAGAATCATATCAAGAATTAAAACCATATTTAAACCATATTGGTGAGCTTCCAGATTTTACAAAGATTTACAAATTTACTGGGGAGATTGAACCTGAAAAATTACAAGAAATTTATGATGAATTTGATGAATATAGAAAGCACGCGCCATATGCATTAGATGGTGTAGTATTTAAACCTGAAGTATCAGCTCGTCAATATAATGAAGATAGAAACCGTCCAGTAGATTGTATTGCAATGAAATTTATGCCAATGATTAATGCTACTGAAATTATTGATATATCTTGGAGAGTTGGTAAAACTGGTGAATACTTTCCAACTGCTATTGTAGCACCTATTACAATGCCTGATGGTAAAAAGATTAATAGAGCATCATTGCATAATTATGGGTGGATAATTAATAATGAATGTGGAATTGGATCTAAAGTCCGCATTTCTCTTGCTGGTGATATTATTCCATTTGTTTATGAAATTGTAGAACATTCTGATCCAGAAGGAAATATGAATCTTCCAGAAAATACTCATATTGAAAGGGATCCTAATTCAGGTGCATTACACCTAATGAAGGAATTCCAAGAAAATGAGGAAGAAAAAAACCAATTTATTAATTCAGCAGACTCATTAAATATTAATACTATTGGTCCCGCTGCCGCACAAGATATATATGAAGCATGCCGAGATGAATATGATTCATTAAATAATATTTTATATGTAATGAATGAAGATGGATATAGATTGATTTATGATAAGTTAGGTGATGGAAAATCTATTCAAAATTATGTTGAGAATATGCGTAATTTTATTAGATATATTACATTAGTTGATATTATTAAATCATTTAATTTCAAATCATGTGGAACTAAAGCATCTGAAGTATGTGCTAAGATTTTAATTGGACAACAATATTCAACCAGTTCACTTCCAGCTGAATCATACCAATGGGCAATGAATTCGAGCAGCAGACAATATTATATGGTTATTAAAGCTATTGAAATGCTTGATATGAGTTTAGAAGATTTTCAATCACAAGAAACTAAAGATGATTTTAAAGGAGAGAAACAAAAAATTATTATGACAGGTTCTCCAGAAGAATTTGGTTATAAAACAAAAGCTGTTTTCTTGCAACAACACCCAGAATTTGAAGAATGCACAAAATTTACAGAGTGCGATATACTTATATGTGATAATTTAAATTCAAATAGTGGTAAAATGCAAAAAGCTAGAAAACTCGGAATTCCAATTAAAACATATGGAGAATTTAATAATATAATTATTAATAATACTTTTGATTTTAATAATAACAATAATAGTTTATTTTAATTTAGAATAAATAATATATAATAAATATTTTATTAAATTTGTTTATACGCGACTTTAAAAACAATTTAATAAAATATATCTATTACAAAATATGTGCTTTAATTAAAGAAAGGATAGTCGCGTGTCTGAGTATTTAATTAAAGCATATTTTTATAAAATATATGTAGTGTATAAATTTATGGAAAAAGAAGTTATAAATGATGAATGGATTTGTTAGAATATGTTTGATAAACGCGGCAGAATTAATTCAAATAAAATTACAGAAAAATATTTAAATAAACATTTAAATATTAAAAATTATTTAAATAATAGATATTTAGATTCATTATCAATTAGAGAAACTTTATATAGAATTAAAAATAATATTGAAATTACTCCGATATGTCCAGTATGTGGAAATAAATGCAAATATGTAAATGTTTATTATAGTACATTCTGCTCCAGAGAATGTTAGTATTCAGAAAAAGGTTTGCAACTAACATTACAAAAAACTGAAAATACTAATATGACTAAATATGGTGTTCCATATTCTGCATAGAATGAAAATATAAAAATTAAAACATAGTAGACAAATATGGAGCGATATGGGGGAAAAGCATCAACTTGCTCACCAGAAGTTTTAAATAAAATTAAATAGACAAATATGGAGCGATACGGAGTTAAATGGGTTGCACAAAATAAAGAAGTATATAATAAAGTTAAACAAACAAATATTGAAAGATATGGAGTTGAAAATCCTGTAGCAAATAAAGATATTAGAAATAAAATAAGAAATACGTGTTTAGAAAAATATGGGGATGCATGTAATTTATAGGGAAATGAAATAAAAAATAAAATATTAGAAAAATGGAATGAAAAATATGGTTCTAATAGTCCATTAGGAAATAAAGATATACGAGAAAAGGCAAAAAATACAAAATTAAAAATATATAATGATATAAATTATAATAATAGAGAAAAATGTAAAGAAACATGTATTAAAAAATATGGAGTAGATAATCCACAAAAAATAGAAAGTGTTAAAGAAAAATCTAAAGTAACTAATTTAATACGATATGGAGAAACTTCTCATATGAAAACATTAAAATCTAGATAGTTGTTTTCTAAATTAATGTCATCTGAAGAAGTATAGAAAAAATAGTTAGAAACAAAAAGGAAAAATGGTTCATTTGTAATTTCAAAAATAGAATAGCAATTTAAAGAATACCTCGAATAGAATTATCCAAATGATTTTGAATATCAATATAGATCAGAATTATATCCATTTAATTGTGATTTTTATATTAAAAGTTTAGATTTATATATTGAAATTCAAGGAAGTTGGACTCACGGAGGACACCCATTTGATGAAACCAATATTGAAGATTTAAAAATATTAAATAAATGGAAATTAAAATAGAATGAAAAAGGAATAAATGGACATAATAAATATTCATATACTTCAGCAATTAATACTTGGACTATTTCTGATGTTAATAAAAGATAGGTTGCTAAGTAGAATAACTTAAATTATTTAGAAATCTTTTCAATTAATTTAAATGAATGTATAAAGATGTTAAATAGCTATATTAAAAATAATTCCAATTAAAACATATGGAGAATTTAGTGGAAATAATTTACAAGTTCAACAAAAAGAAAATAAACAAGAATTTGATTTTAATTCAGAATCATTATTCTAAAAAATAAAGAGGAATCTTAATTGATTCCTTCTTTAATTTTCATTGTTTAATTATAGTTTTATTACTGGACGAATATAAAAACCAGCATATTTATAACTAGAATCTATTTTAAATGAATATGGTTCTATAGATAAATTAAATGTTAATGAATATGCTCCGTTTTTATATAGTGGTTCTTCAGTTTTCGACCAAAAACCTCCAAAGCGTCCTCGCCAATCAGAACCATCAAATCCACTTGCAGGTAAAAATAATTTATTACCATTTATTTTACTAGTTAATTCTATACCATTTAATTCATTAATATTATTATAATTTTTAACAGGTTTATTTTCTGTATATTCTAATAATTCTTCAAACTATTCTTTAGTAGGCATATAAAAATAAAAATTATTATAATGATGCATATTCTAATAAGCTGCATCATATTCTGGAGTTAATTCTGATAATTTAAGATTGATACCTTCTTTAAATACCTTTTGTATTTTGATTTTACCCCAAGCATATGGGGTTCCATACCAATCTTTTGGAATAGAATTATTTGAATTTTTATCCAATTTTTTATAATCTACACCTAAATTATATTTAAACCATCTTGTTCCTGAAGGAAGACCTAAATCAATTATATCTTCAATAAAATCCAAGAATTCTTTAGTATAATGAGTATTTTTAATAGTCTATGTTTGTTGACCTAATAAATTCTAATCATCAAAATCATCAAGAGCTAACTAAATTCCTCTATTTACTGCCTCCAATATTTTATTATAGTTTTTCATATTCAATATATTTATTATTAAAAAGGAACTCTTAATTGAGTTCCTTTTCTATATATCCAGATTCTTTTAATTTATCTATAATTAATTCCACAGAATCATCATTTAATACACTTATATATGGAATATTAAGTTCATCCATTAATTTTTTATATGCAATATCAATAGCTATAGATTGATCTGAATTTTCTCTTCGACCTTCTGATTGAAATTCTGTATAACCACGTTCAATAAAGAAAACCATATTATTAAAATTATTATATGCTTCAATACATAGTTTCTTAAGAGCTTCAGATTTATTCTTATCATAAATTATAGAACTTAATAATGAAGTATCCATAATAACAATATCAACTTTATCTATTAAACGAGATATTCTATGAAATTGCTTTCCAATAATATAGATTTGATCATCCATTGCTCTATAATCTTCTTCCCATACTTTATCTTTAGTATATTCAGTAGCCATTTCACAATTAATTCCCATTTTCTTTAATCTATAAAATATACCAGCCATTGTTGTAGATTTTCCACAACCAGGACCACCTATTAAATTTATAACTAAATGCTTTTCCATATATAATTAATCTTGTTTTTCTGTATCAGCTCCAACTTCAATTAAATCTTCAATTTCTTTAATATCTTCAAAAGATGATTGATCTGGAAGTGCAAACATTGGTTTAATTACATTTTCATTTAAATAATCAAGAAATGCTGGAGTAAATACTTTATCTGTAAAAAATTCTGCAATTGGTACTGCACATCCAAGGTGTTTACAAATAATTGATCTACTTGTATCTTTTGGATTTGCCCACAATTTCTCACCATTAAATTCAAATGCATATTGAGAAAGCTTAGATTGATCTGCTGGTGAAAGTTTATTAAATTCTTTTTCTGTTAATAAATTACCACGAACAATTCCTGCATTTTCCCAATTCATAAATGCTTCTAATCCAATAAATTCACATGGTTTTTTAAAATACGGAATTTGGAATTTAACTTTATAAGGCCTACAAAATCTTGATTTAACCGGTTTAGCTGTTACTAATACACCATTTTTTGTAGCTGTATCTGCGCCTTGTTTTTTAGCAGCTGCTGCATCATTATCCTTATCATCAAGTTTAGCAACACTTAATTCAAGTGTAACAGATGAATTATAGCCAAGTCCAGTTCCTGAGCTCATGACTTGTGTAGGTACATAACTTCCAATTGAATTATATGAATGATTTGTAACGATCATAGGACATTGCATTTTTGCAAGTGGTGTTGCTATAACTCTAAACATTGCTTTAACATCTTTTGCTTTTGTTAAATCGACTTTATTATTACCAGCCATTGTATCTTCTTTTTCTTTATCAGATGTTAAATTACCAAGTGAATCAAGAATAAACATTACTTTTTGATGTGTACCATATTGTTCATGTTGCTTTTCTAATTCTGCACATACATTTGAAATAAATTTTGCTGTTTCAGAAATTGTTTGTACCTGCTTAATAATAAGTTTTGTTGGATCAACTCCTAAACGAGAAACAAAATTAGAATCATGTGCACCTTCAGAATCCATAAGAATTACAGTATAACCCATTTTTTGTGCTTCTCTTGCACATGAAATAGCTAAAAAGCTTTTACCAGTATTATGTGAACTAATACCGTTACCACCCCAATAACGATGATTATTATGATTTACTTCAATATCATATACAAAATCTTCTTTTCCTTTTCTAATATATGATATTTTTTGGTATCCACTTTTTGTTAAAATTAAATCATTTTTATGTAATTCATTAGCATATTTCCAACCATTAGGTGTTTCTATTCTATGTGTATCTGAACATTTAATGGAATATTCATCAGTTTTAATAGTATAAATTATATGTTTATCTTTAATATAAAAATCATTTACATTTTGATAACCATCTGGCGTAGATACTAAAAAATTAATATTATTAAATTTATTAATAACATCAATAATTTTTATGTTTTTTGCATATTCATTACAATGTAAATTAAACACATGTCGTAATGAGTTTTCATCACTATTATATGATATATGATATTTTTTATTTAATTCATTATCATTATAATAACATTTTAATTCATCTTTAATTTCATCTAAGCTTATCATAATATATTATATATTTTTTTAATTATATTCATTTTTTCATCAAAAGTTTGGTCTTCCCATATAACAGCAAATTTAAAATTATTTTTAATTGCAATTTCTTTTTTTCTAATATCTTTATTCATCTAAGTTATGCCATCAACGTGATATCCTAATGATTTCCATTCTTGTAATTCTTCATTACTCATTTCCCAATATTTTGGATGAAATTTAATACCATTAAATTCAATTATTATTTTATTTTTTAAATCTGTATAATCATAAAAATATATAGTTTTATTTTCATTATCATATAAAAAATATTCATTTGTATTATATTTAATATATTGCATATCAATTATATTATTACCTAAAATATTTTTTAATTCAATTATACATTTTTCAAAAAATTGGGTTGCAGCTTTTGAAGTTTTATGAGAAATTATAGCACGTTTTAAATTCCATATTTTCTTTTCTTCATCAGATTTAGCATTAATTGTTTCTTTATATTTTTTTAACCGTTTTTCATATTTTTCTTTACCTAATTTTTCTCCATATTTTTGAATTAAATATTCATAATCATTATGAAACATTAAATCATATATTTTTTGTTTTATTTCTTCTTCAGTAAAACCTTTCTATAACCAAAATTCTTTTTGCCATACTGTTTTAATTTTTCCAGCTTTTATTAATTCTATACATTTTTTTGATGCTAATTTCCAATTTTCTTTCATTTTTTCTAAACATTCTTCTTCAGTATAAAATTCGTTAGTTTCTGGATTTATAGTTTTTGAATATGACATATGATATTTAAATTTTCCAGATTCATATCCATTTTTAAGTATATTTGATAATTTGTTTATATATTCATTATATTTCTATTTACCGATTTCATCTCCATATTTTTTAATAGCATTATCCAGCGTTAATACTATATTTTTCTAAATATTACTAATTATCTATATTGCCTCAATTTCAGTATATCCTCTATATAACCAATGCTCCTTTCTAAATATAGAACATTTTTTAATATATTCAGGAAAAAGTACCGTTAAATTATTACTATCAAATTTAATTTTTTTATTTAAATATAAATAATTATCACATAATTTAATATAATAATCATATAATAATTTTAAATAATCAATATTTGTATTAGAAAATCCATATTCATTTATTAAAAAATTTGAAAAATAATTAAAATCTTTTGGCTAATCAGTATAAATATAATTTTCATTTAAAAACAAATAACGTAATGAATAACTATATTTTGGTTTGCTTGATTGTTTATGATTTAATCTATTTCTAGGCTTTCTATTTGAAAAATCAATTTTTCCTTCTTTATATAATTTACTAAAAGTCTCTCCAGATTTTTTAATACGTTCATTAAATTTTTTAGTTCCTTCTTCAATACCATATTTTTTAATTGTATTTTCAAGTGATCTTGAACATAATTCAGATATTATTTGTTTACTTTCGCTTTCACTATATCCTCTAGCTAACCAATATTTAATATTACATCTGGTTGATGTTTTTTCAGCATAATTACTAAAAATAATATATAATTTATTCCAGTCTTTTTTGTTATCTTTAATTAAATTTAAATATTGAAAATTATTACATATTTTTAAATAATAATTATATAATTCCTCTAAAAATTTTTCATTATTTTTATTAAATGAATAATATTCAATTAAAAAATTTTTAAAGAAACTATACTATTTAGGTTTATCTGAAAATAAACCATTTTCTAAAAATAAATCTCTAAGTGTATTATTATTTTTTTTAATTATTTCTTTCATCATATATATTATGTATTTTTTCTTTATTACTCTTCATAATATATATATTTATTTTTTCATTTTTTTGTAAACAACTACTTGGTCCATATAAAGTAGTGATACGCCCCGAAGGAATGCCACCATATATATTTCCACTACAACATGCATTTAAAATGTAATTACCTGTACTTATCCATTCGGATATATTCGAATATGCAGATTCAGCAATAATTTCAGCACTATCATCTACACTTTTAACTAAATCGAATACACTAGTTAAACCATCACTACTAATAACTTCTTTCTTTTTTGCCATATAAATTTATAATTTATTTTTCTATATATTATATATTAAAATATTTTGTTAGTTTAATTATAAAAATAAATATATTGAATATGAAAAACAATTTAAATAACATACTATTAGAAGCTATCAGTAAAGGTATTCAATTTTCACTAGATGATTTTGAAGATAATAATTTAATAGGTCAACAAACATCATAGATTGATGATTTTGATACAAAATCAGCATTTTAGAAAATTGCATATACTACAGAATTAACTTAGAAAACCTTTATTTATGAATTATTAAAACGTATTTCTAATAGTTATTCTAAAAAAGATTTTGCTAATTTTGGTTTTGTTAATTATAAAGTAACCGGTAATAAAAATGATTGGCCATATCTTATAAGTTTAAATCAAACTATGACTGATAGATCTAGAGAAAAATATGAAAGAATGTTCTATACAAAAGATTGGATATATATACAAAATTTTAATGCATTAAATTATTTTTTGTTAATTAATAATGATATATTTCCAAATTATAGAAAATGGGACAGAAATGCTACATTTGGTAAAGATGCATTAAAATATGCTAATGTGCATGACCCAAATTGGCAATTAAATTTTCAAGGAAAATATAATGATGTAGTTGAGATTTTACATAAGTTTGTTGAATAGCATCCCGAATTGAAAAATGAAGATATTATGATTTTTGATGTTATTGCTTTTTCTAAAGATGGTGCATTTTATGTAATAATGTATGAATCAAAAAATAATGGAAAATATATAAATCATGTTGAAATACATTGTACTGAAAATATAATTGATGATAAAGAAGGATTAGATTTAAGTGAAGAAAAAAATATTATTAGTAAACAAAGGAATTTTAAAAGTTATTTAAAAAAGAAATTTTTATTTGATGATGAAAAATTTCCAGATTTATTTACACCTGGTATAATAAGTAATCAAGCGACATTCTTATTATCAGTTTGTGTAAATACAGATTTAGATTTTAGATTACGTGCATGGCAAAGAGTTGGTGAGACATAGAAATTAATTGAAAAATTTATAATGTATGATCAAAAGGGTATGAATGCACGTAGTTTTATGTGGAGAACTATAAATGATACATTATATATTGATGAAAAAGAAGATATACATAATATATATGATAAATTACGTATTAATAGTAAAGCTCCATATATAGTAGCTTCAAGTAAAAATGGTGATTATTTAATAGCATTTTATTAGCCTGATGGAGATTATAATAGAAAAGTATTTTAGTTAATATATACAATTATTGATAATAGAGATTTTTCTATAATACCAAAAGATTATTTAGAAAGTATTTAGTATAATTATACAAAATAATATATAAAGAAAAAGAGATTCAATTAATTTTGAATCTCTTTTTCTTTATAATTTTAATAACTTGTTTCAATAATTCTCCATGATTCCAGGCCCATTCAAAATCATCAATCCTGTCTTCAGATACTAGACGGAGTTCATCAATTTCTCCAGCTTCTCCCCCTCTAGAAGAAGTATCGGAAGTTGTCTGATAATTTTTAATAAGGTAAGAGTAGTCTACACGAATAATATATCTAGTTGTTATATTTTGTCGTATATTTTCCTCAGGCCTATCCTCTATGTTCCATTCAGTTATAGCAATGTTCCCGGGATTACTGTTCTTATAATCTCTAAAGTCCAATCCAGTCTCTTCATAGATTTCCCTAAGAACCGCCTCTTCTCTGGTTTCTCCCCAGCCTAAGTACCCACAAGGATTACAATAATATCCTATAAAATCAGGACAGCCGGGACCTCGTTTTTCAGCTAAGAATACAAGTTTTCCGGAAGGCTCTTGTGCTACTATTATTCCACAAACAGCAAGAGATCTAGATATCCAATAAACTTTTCCAGTCTCTTTGTCGGTAATCTGAAAATTTTCTTTATACTCCATTATTCTTCAATCTTAAGCCACGTAATATTTCCCTTTGTAAGAAGATCTTCAACAATAAGGTTAGAATTCTCCTCAAAAGAATCGAAATTATTGTGATCAAAATAGTAGACAGCGGGAAGTCTATCTAGGTAGTTTACTTTTATTATAGGAACACTTAGGATCTTTTCCTTGTCAAAATCAATCCCTACAACTGTCTTCTCTCTTTCAAGTAGGAGGTGGCTATATACTGTGAGAGGCTCTTTAACTGAATATATACCCTCCTTTAGTCTCTCGAGATTATATTTATTAGACTCCCTATCTTCTATGATATACTTAGTCTTTCTCCCTAAGAATCCAGTTTTAACTTTTTTCAGCTTAAGTCCGGCTACATTAGTGTTATAGACTATTTCAACACTCTTAATCTCTTTTGGATCTAGTTTTATATATCTCATTTCTTAAACATATTATAGAAAGGCTCAAAATTGCCCCGTGGATTAAACTCATGATTTGAATTGTGATCATCTAAGATAGCAAAACAAATCTCTCTAAATGCACCAGTAAATTCCTTCTCATCCAGTACTTCCTTAAAACATCTTGCTACTTCTGAGGCTGGATTTTTAAAGGCACCACATCCCCAGGCTGGAAGAACTAGGTCAATCTTTCTTTTTTCAATAGCAAGACGGAAGACACACCTTATTTTTCTCTTCATCTGTTTCTCTACCTGCTCCGTATACTTACAATCA
>JAJJKW010001617.1:0-53562 GCA_023805745.1 Isotricha sp. YL-2021b | reverse complement strand
AAATTATATAAATTTCATTTCTTTATCATAATAAAAAAAACAAATTAAAATTAAATGAATTTAATTGAATTGAATCTCAAAAAATATTAATGTTTGGAATTCTTAATAATATTTATTTGGTTTAGCATCTGAATTATTGAAAAAATTCAAAAAATATAATTTATTAATTTTATTATAATCTTCTTCTGACAAAATATTATCAAGAAAAAATTATAAAAATTTCCTAATAATTTCAAAATTTTTTAAATATATTTTCTATATTCATAACAAATCAGATATATTTTTATGTTTATCCTTAAATAATTAAAAATAATTATTTATATTTGATAAAAAAGGATTCATATTTTTGTTTTTTTTAGTGATTAAAAATTAAATATATTTTATTTAATTATTAATTATTAATTATAATTTAAAAAATATTTTATAATCTTTAATTAGATATTATTTCTAAAATCAATTATTTTAAAAAAAGAATTAATTTATTATTTAGATATTTTTAAAATTCAATCGTTATGATTTATCTTTTGATTTTTAAAGAAATAAAATTTTTATAAAATTAAAAAAAAATTTTTTTATATAAAATAGATATGAAATTGATTTTTTCAAAAATTTCAAAAAATTTGAAAATTTTTATATAAGCAAAATGAATGAAAATAAGTCTTTAAAAATTATTTTTACATTTTTTTTGTTTTTTATTCTTCTGAAAAAATTGTTGAAAAACAAAGGAAAAGTAAATTGTACAAAAAAAATCAAAATATAATTATTTTAATCTTTTATCTAAAAGGGTTAATAATCTTTAAGAGAAAAATTTTCAATTTAAAGAAAAAATGTCACAGGACTTTTTAAAAAAAAAAAGAGAAAGATTAAATATATCAAATTCACCAAGTACAAATATTTCAGAAGAATTAGGTGAAAAATATTATTCACTTTTTATAACGTCAAAATGTATTTATTGTTTAAAAAAAATATTAAAAGAAGAAAAAGTAGAATGTAAAAGATGTTTTCGTTCTTTTCATAAAGAATGTATATATGAGATTACAGAACATGAAACAAACATAATAAAAGAAATATGTGTTTTTTGTAAGAATGAAATTCAAAATACTTGTTGTAAATGTTCTAATTTATTAATTCAAAAACAGGATATTATTTTAAATTGTGAATTATGTGGAAATAAATATCATTATAAATGTTTTAATTTTCCATTATATTATATTTTTAGGAAATATTGTTATTTTGAAATTATCACTAAAAATAATGGGATTGATTATAATGAAAAATATAATAAATTTCTTATAGAAATTAATAATCTAGATAAAATTAAAAATATTAATTATAATGATTTAAAGAATGTTATTAAAAGATGCAAATTTAATGATAGGATTTCAGAAATTTTGTTAAATAATATATTTTTCGTTTGTATTGTCTGTCAATTGAAAAAATATTATAAATTTAATGAAGAAATTATAATGCATAATGCTACTGCTTTACAAAAAATAACATTTAATAAAAAAATAGGAAAAATACATGAATTAATTGTTCCACTTAATTCAATTTATGAAAAATCTGATACTATAAATTATGATCCATCTCCCTCCATTAAAAAAATTATTGGAGAATTTACCTATAAAAGTTATAAAAAAGAAAATAAATTTTTAAAAAAAAAAAATTATTTTTTAGTTTTATGGGATAATTATAAATATACTGTTGAATTAGAAGATTTTATTAAATGTTTTTCTGAATTTGATAATTGTTACGATGAATATGAAAAGAATAAAGAAATTGAAAATAATGAAAAATCATATTTTCAAAATCATAATGAATTTATAGAATTTTTAAAACAATATAAACCTAAAAATGATTCATCAATTATATATTATGAAAACCAATTTATTTATTCTGAGAATGATTTTGTAGATAATTTTAGAAAAGAAGAAATGAAAAATTTATTTGATTATTTAAATAATAATAATAATGAAACTTCCAAATTATTAATTTTTACAGATAATTTAGAAATTAAAAATTTTTATATAAATTATTTTAATCAAAAAAATGTATATATATCAATTGACAATAATTCAATTGACAAACTTTTTTATGAATGTATAAAATTAAATTCAAAAAATAGATTACATTATTCTATAGAAGAATATTATGAAAATATTAAAGATAATAGTCAAAATTTAAAAAATGACTTTTTAGAATTTTTTAAAAAAATGGAAATTGATCAGATAAATGATTTAATACCAGATATAGTTTTTATATCACCAAATATTTTAGAAGAGGATATAGATTTTTCAACTCTTTCTATTTTATTATATTTTAAATTTGATTTAATTATATTAGATGTTTTTGAAAGTCAAAAATTTACAAATTATTTTCAAATTATTTCAAAATTAATAAATGAAAAAAATAATATAAATGAAAATTCTTTAATTTATTTATTTATGAGTGGAACTTCAGTAAATAATGAAATAATTCAAAGTCATTGTTTAGATTTTTTTTCGTTATATTTTGAAAAAGATGATTGTTTATTAACTGATATAAATAGTTTAAACGAAATAAATATTTTAAATAGTAAATTGAAGAAAATTTCAGGATATGATTTAAATAGAATAACTTTAAATAATAAAAGATGGAATTTTACTTTAGGAAAAAATGGTCCAAAATTTTTAAATATATTATCAAATTTATGGTCATCACATATAACAATAAAATACAGTAATAAAAATGATAGCAATTGTTCAAGAATTATTATAAATTTAATTCCAATTAATATTGATATAGAAGCATTTCAACAATATTTAAGTTTAATAAAAGAAAAAAAAGATATAGTTTCTAAACCTTCAGAAAATAAAAAAGATTTATTTAAAGCATTATTAATGATGTGTTCTTTTCCAAGTGCAATGCCTAAATTTTATGTAACATATTTAGAAAGTTCATTGCCAGTCAAAGAAACCATTAATCCTGCAAAAGCTGAAGTTTTATATCAATTAAAAAAAATATTAGAAAAAAAAAATGAAGAAGAAAAATCTCAAATTCTAATTATATATTCAATTGATGATAAAACTTATATAGAAATATCAGATATTATTAAAAGAGATTTAAAAAGAATTATGTATTCAAATACTAAAAAATTAAATATTAATTTTCAAATTTTTTTTATTGAAGAACAAGATTTATATGAAGTAATTGAACAAATCAAAATAAAAACATATATAATATTTTTTAATGTTTTTCTCAACGAAAAAAATTGTTTTTTTTTATATGATAAACTCATAAAAAAAAATAAAGAAATAAATGGTAAAATTATAATATTTCAACTTTATATTAATAACTTATTCGAAGATAATTTATTACAAATTATGTATTCAAGGTTTGAAGAAATGTTTCAAGTTGTTCAAGGACAACAAAATAAAGTTACATTATATTCCAAAATGATGAATGAAGAAAGAGATTGTATTGCTGTTAGAAATTTAAAAGAATGTTTTAATAATTATGTTGAAAATCCTACTTTTGTAAATGAAAGCGAAATTATTTTAGATTATTCTGATGATATTGAAAAAAATTGTGATGGATTAATTTGTGTTAAAGACAATTTTTTTATTTTATGTAAAAATTCAAAAGAAATTTTTTCTAAAATTCAATTTAAAATTGATAAAAAAATTTTAAATGACTTAAAATTTTTAAATAATTTTGAAGATAAATTTAAAGAATTAGAATGGAATGAAAAGAATAATAATAATAATTCAGAAGAAATTGAATTTATTGAAGAAATTCATGATGAAAAAAATGAAGAAAATTTAAATGACAATAATAATAATATTGAAAATAATGAAAACATCACAAATTTAGACAATGAGAAAAATAATTTTTTAAATGAAATTGATGAAAGTTTAAATAATGATTCAAATAATAACTCAGAGAATAATTTGAGCAAAATTGACCACAACAAAGAAATTTCTGATAATGATATTGATGATGAAGATATTAAAAAAGACAGAAAATTTTATCGTTTTTTAAAAGAATTATTAAAAAAACAAAATGATAAAGATAAAAAAAGAGAAAATGAAAATAATAATAATAATAATGAAGAAGAAGAAAGTAATGAATATGAAGATATATTAGGCCAAGAATATAGTGATGAATTATTTGTAAAATTAAACAATAATTTAAATTATGATATAATATATTATAATAATCAAGAAAAAGAATCTAAATCAACAAAAAATGAATCGCAATTAGATGATATTGGAATAAATATACAAAATATACAAAGGACTGCAAATATATTAAGAGATATAACAAAATCAAATGGTTATTAATTTTAATTATATTATTTTTTAATTAAAAAAAAGTTTTTTTAAACAATTTAAACATCAAAATATTATAAAATAATTAAAATAAAATAATAAATAATTAAAATAAATAAAATAGATAAATCATCATACTAAAGGTTTTAAATTTTTTTTCTTCGAAATTTCTTGAAATTTTTCCCAAATTTCATCTTCTACTTCTTTTTCCGTTTTACCAGCATCAATATCTACAACATTAATTTCATTTTTTAAAGATTCAATGATAGGTAAAGTATGATTTTGAAAAGTTTCTAATCTTTTATGAACATAATTATCTCCCATTGCAATTATTTTATCACTTTCTCTTTCAAATAATTTATCATTATCATCTATTTTCAGATAAAATAAAGAATGAATAGGTAAATTATTTCCTATAATATTTTTCCATTCAACAACATTACTTTCATTTTTAGGAAAAGCTTCAATTATAACAAATTCTGAAGGAAGATATTCCATTTTATCTTTTAAAATTTGAACTAAATCTTTACTTGGAACTAATTTATCTTCATTTATTTGGTCTAATTTCATACTTGATTTAATTAACATTTCATATCTTATTAAAGCTTCAACTTGAATAATATCACAATTATGTATTTTATTTTTTAAATGAATTGCTTGAGATTTTTGACCACTTCCAGGTTTTCCAATCATAAAAATTACTTTTTTATCTTTTATTCCATAATTTCCACAACCCATTTATTTAATATAATTTCAAAGTTATGTTATTTGATTTATTAAATAAAAATGAAAATAATAAAAAATTTATTTAAAAAATGTCAGGAGTAGTATACCATTATTTACTAAAATATATAATAATAGGTGATCCTTCTGTAGGTAAAAGTAATCTATTATTAAAATATGCTCATAATAAATTTACAAGTGAATATCAAGCAACAATTGGAGTAGAATTTGGAGCTAAAAATTTAACATTAAATGGAAAAATTTTTAGAATTCAAATATGGGATACAGCAGGACAAGAAAATTTTAAAAGTATTACAAGAGCATATTATAAAAATTCAGTTTGTGCTTTAATTGTTTATGATATAACAAAGAGAAATACTTTTGAAAATGTTCAAGAATGGATTGATGAAGTTAAAAGTCAATCACCAAAAGAAATTTTATTAGTTTTAGTTGGAAATAAAATTGATTTAGAAAATGAAAGAGTTGTTTCTTTTGAAGAAGCTAAAAAATTAGCAGAAGAAAATGATATGATATTTTTTGAAACTTCTGCTTTATCTGGTGTGAGAGTTGATGATGTATTTAATAATAGTTGTCAAAAAATTTATCAAAATATACAAAAAGAATATTATGATTTAACTGATGAAGCTTGTGGAATTAAAATTGGAGAAAAAGTTGGTGATAATATTGATTTAAAAACTGATTATAGTGAAAATAAAAGAAAAAAAAGTTGTTGTAATAAAGCATAGGATTAGAATTATATTAATAACATTTTATATTATTTTAATATAAATTTATTTTTTTAAAATATTATTGTGTTCAAATATAAATATTATTTATTTATTATTATTTATTATTATTGTTTTATATGTTTGATAAATTTGAATTATATTTACGATGGAAATTTCAGAAGTTTCAAATAATAATTGGCTCTCAATTTTTGATATAATTCATTTTGAACCTCAAAATAGTAAAAACCCAATAAGTGAACAAGAAAAAAGAGAAAAATGGGTTCCTGATGAAAAAGCAAATAATTGTTTTAATTGTAATAAAGAATTTTCTGCTTTATTCCAAAGAAAACATCATTGCAGAATTTGTGGTAATATATTCTGTAAAGATTGTGCTAATCAAAATATTAATCTTAAATTAAATCAATCTAATATTTCTATAAAAGTTTGTGATAATTGCTTTAAAACTTATAATAAATTTACTTCTTTGGTTGAAGATAATTTAACAACTCATAAAGAATCTGAAATAAATGTTGAAATGAAAATAAGTTTATTTTGTAAAACTTTTGATTTTTATCAAGATGAAGTGAAAAAATTTTCAGGAATGAATTTTGAAGAAGAAAAAAAATTTAAAATAAAAATAAATGAATCATTTGATATATTATTAAAAATATTAGTTTTCAATGTATTAAATCAAAATTTAAGTTTTGAAAAATCAAAAGAATGGACAAATATATTATATCTTTTAGTAAAAGAATCTATAATTTATCTAAGACCATCTTCAAGGTATTTAAATGATTCTCTTGAAATAAATGATTATATTAAAATTAAAATTATTGAATCTGAAAATAAAAATAAAAGTCAAGTGATTCAAGGTTTTGCATTTCAAAAAAATGTTGCAAATAAAAAAATGAAAATTGATATTGATAATCCAACTATTTTATTATTAGACCCAATTGATATTTATAAAAATGATAATTTAAATGAAAATAAAATGAATGTTCAAAATTCATATTTGAAAATAATCAAAAATAAAATAAATAATTTAAATCCAGATGTTATTTTATTAAGTGAAAATTTTCCTCAATCTGTTGTTGAAGATTTTTTAAGTGATAATCAAAGAAGTATTGTATTTAATGTTAAGAAAAAAAGTTTAAATAATTTAGCAAGATGTACTCAAACAATTCTTCTTCCTTCTTTAAATTTAATAGGTAAAAAAACACTTTTAGGTAAATGTAAAAAATTTAAAGTTTTAAAATTTAAAAAATTAAATAATGAAAATAATGAAAATGCAAATTTACAAAATAATGAATATAATTTAATGATATTTGATGGATGTGATAGAAAACTTTATTCATCAATTTTATTATGTGGAGAAAACTTTGAAGAATTAAAAATTTTAAAGAATTTATTAAAAAGAATAATATTACCAACTGCAAGAGATCTTTATTTACAAAAATTCTTAATATATTTTTTTAATCATGAAATTCCAGAGCCAAAATTACTTCCAGATTTAAATTTAATAGAACCTAAAAAATCAACTGGATTATTATTTCTAGATAAAATGTTTAATTTAGAAGAAGAAATTGGAGTAAATGAAATTTCAACAAATAATTCTCATTCACTTCAAAAGAAAGATTCAAATACATTTTATATTCAAGGATTTGATGTTGCTTTAATTGATAAAGATAGTTTTACAAATAATTTAGAATTAGTTAAATTAACAATGAGTCGAGATTCTTTTTCAAAAAATCATTCTCATGAAGAAATACAAAATAACAATAATGAAATGCAAGAAGGAATCATTAAATTAGACAATAGTTCTGGAAGAGAAAGTGATATTCTAAAAAATGTAGCAACAATTTGTGAAAGATCAAAAGCTATTGTGTTACAATATTATAATAAAGATAAATTATATGATAAACCTTTAGGACAATTTATTTTAGATTTATGTCAACAATCAAGTAAACAATGCAATAATTGTCATAAAACTTTTGATCATCATATTAATTATTTATATAGAAATAAAAGAAGAATTAAAATTTCAATGATTTTAGAGGAAAAAGAATGTAATATTGATCAAATTTTAAAATATATAAATACATATTCAGAAGGAAAATTTTCTGTACAAAAATTTGATAGTGAAGAAGATATTTATAATTTAATAAATTCAGAAATATATACTTATGGCTTTTGTAAAAAATGTAATAGTATTTGTACTCCTTTAAATAGATTACCTAATGAAATTTTTAATTATTCTTCTACTAAATTTTTTAAAGATATTTTTAAAAATCATGTCACTGTAAATTTTTCTGAAAGAGAACAATTTAATATAAAAGATACTTTACAAATTTCAGAATGTCATCATTTTATTTATACTGATATTATAAGAATTTTTGTTACTAAATTTGGTTCTTGGCAATTTGAATATGAAACTATTCCTAAATATTTTATCATTCCAATGAATTTAAATTCTTTGGTTAATAATCTTTTTTCTGAAGAAAGTTTACTTGAAAAATATATTACTAATGCTTATGATAGAAGTACGAGAATCATTTCTTTGTTTAAAAATTATTTAAATGTTGAATTAATTGAAATTAGTAGAATTAAAGAATTTAAAGAAATGAATTGTTTTTTAAATGTTTGTGAAAATATTATTCAAATAATAAATTCAATTTCTGAAAAACTTGTTTATTTTAATGACAATATAATAAATAAATATCTTGTAAAAGGGCAATTTAAATATGATAGTTATGTTCAAGCAATAATTTATATTAAAAGAGTATATTTAAATATAGTTCAAATGAAAGTAATTTCTAATAAAATTGATTCATTAATAGATGATTTAGGTATTATAAATAATATTTTGACTGGAGAAATATCTCCTAATGCTGATGAATATTCAACAAAAAAAAAACCAAAAAATTCTTTTCAAGAATTATCAAATATTGATAAAGATGGAATGTTAAGTGTAATAAATTTAAATTCAAATGAATTATATAAAGAAATTTTAACTTGGTTAAATTTTTATGACAACAAACATAATTTATATTCTTGTGAAGTTAATGATATTGATTTATCTAGTTTAATTGCTTATGCTTTAACATCCGATGATTATTATAATTTTTTAAAACATGGGAAACTTCAATTAAATGAATTAAAATGTGAAAGAAGTACAAAAGTATTTATTAAAGATATTATATATAAAAACATTGCTCAAAGGAAAATATCAAAGCAAATTAGTATTTCAAATTTAATATCAAAATTAAAAAATGGAAAAAAAAAAAAAAAACTTGAAAAAATTTCAGAAGAAGAAGTAATTTTTGATACTCTTTTATTATTTGATCAATCAAAACAAAAATTTATTGAAATGAATAACCCAAATTCAACAAATTCTAAAATTTTACAACAATTAGAAACTGAATTACTAAATGATCAAAAAGAAAAATTTCGTTTTTTTGCAAAAAATCAATTAGATTATTATTTTTTCCCAGATGAAATTCAAAAAAAAACCACTATAAATACAAAAAAAAATAAAGGAAGTTTTCAAAAGAAATTATTCAAATCAAAACCAATTGATGAATCAAAAACAATAAAATTAGTCCAAAATAATAATAACTTTTCAATATTTGATGAATTTTCAATGGAATTAAAAAAAATAAATGAAATTATAGAAAAGGCAATTTCTGAATTTAATTTTGTGAAAAATAATTATATAAATAATATAAAATTAGAAAATGAAAAAAATAAAGAAACACCAAAAATTATACCAGATTTTGAAAAAATATGTAATTTTAATAGAAAAGAATATATAGAAGAAACAATGGAAATAGGAAATGATTCAGCAGAATATGAATTAGTAGCATATTATCCAAGACAATTTGAAGCATTAAGAATTTCATATTGTTCAACTTTTAATGAATTTATTATATCAATGTCAAAATCTTCTGAATGGTCAAATGTTTCTGGTGGAAAATCTAAAGCTACATTCTCAAAATCTATTGATCAAAAATATATTTTAAAATATCTTTCAAAATCTGAATTTAAAATGTTTATTGATAATTGTATTCAATATTTCCATCATAATGCTAAATATTTATTTCATAAAATGCCAAGTGCCCTTGCTAAAATTTTAGGAGCCTATAAAATTAAATATAAAAGAGCTAAAGAAACAAAAATTGAAAAATATTACATTTTACTTATGGAAAATTTATATTATGGTATGAAAACAAATAAAGAGGATATAATATCAACAAATAAAAGAAAATTAAAAATATATGATTTAAAAGGTTCTAAATTAAATAGATATATTAAAAAAAATGAACAAATTCCAGGAAAAGTTTTATTAGATACAAATTATTTAGAAGATAATAATGGAGAACCAATGGCAGTTGATATAAATGTTTATAAAGTTTTTAGAAGTGCAATTCATAATGATAGTTTAGTTCTTAATAAAATGAATGTTATTGATTATTCTTTATTATTAATTATTGATGAAACTGAAAAAGATAATAATGGCTTAAGTTTGATTAAATTAGGAATTATTGATTATACTAGAAAATATACTTGGGATAAACAACTTGAAAGTTTTGGTAAAATTTTAATAAATGGAATAAGTGTAAAACCAACAATAATCAATCCAGAAGCTTATAGAAATAGATTTGTGAAAGAAATAGATAAATATTTAATAGGTGTATAAAGAAACGAAATAAAATTAAAATTAAATCATTTAAAATAAATATCTTAATATTAATAAATCAATATTTTAATTTTTGATATATTAAAAAATATTTTTTTTTAATAATTTTCAATTTCTTCTAAAGCCATTTTTAAATATTTTTCAGCAATATTATCAGTTTCATTAGGGAATAATTCTTTAGCTTTTAAAAATGCATCTCTTGCTTTAACATGTCTTCCTTTTTTAAAATAGCAAATTCCCATTCTATTATAAATTGAAAATAAAGGAACATCTTCAATTGCTTTTTGACAATCAGTAATTGTATCATCAATATCTTGACTAGTATATCTTGATAATGTTAATTGTTCATAAAATTTTCCTTTTATTTTTTTTTGTTCTTCTTTATCTTTTTCTTCTACAGTTTCATTTTTAATTTTTTCTAAAGTTTGATTACATTTTTCAATTGATTCATTAAATTTATTTTCATCCATTAATTTTTTAGCTTCTTTTAAATCATTTTCATATTTGGCAAAAGGAGAAACATTAAAAGAATTCATATTAACACTTCCAGAAGTAAATTGTTGTTTTAATTTATTTAATTCATCATCACTTGCATTTTTCATTTTATCTACAAATCCTCTTATAATTGAAGGATCTAAATCAATTCCAAAAGCTTTCATTGAATTTTTTATTTGTTCATCTGACATTCCACTAAACATATTTAACATCATTTTTAATTGAGCTGGATCCATTTTTGATGGATCAAATCCTGCTCCCATTCCTGGCATTCCATTCATTTTTTCTATAAATTTTATAATAGAACATTCTTTTTATTTTTTTTTAATAATTTTTTTTTTAAGTTTATTAATATTTTTTAATAATCAAATTCAAATTAAAAATTTGATATTTGACTTTTTGCAAATTTTTATTCGATTTTATTTTCCAAATTTAAATTAATTATAAATTTATATTTTAATGAAATATTTTTTCATTTCATTATTTTTTGGAATTTTGGATTATCAAAATTTATTGACAAAATGCCTTAAAATTCAAAAAATTGGTGAATATTTTTATTTAACAATTAATTCGTCATATGGAATTATAGATTTTTCAACTAATATCTCTTTTATAAAATTTATAAATAATTCAAATAGCGATATAACAAAATTTATAGATGGAGATATTATTATATCAAATATAAAAATAAATGAAAAAAAAGTATTTTTTGATACTAATTTGACTATCACAGAAAGAAATGGAACTTTTGAAAGTAATTCTACCTATTATAATAACACAATAAAATTTCTAATTGGATTAGGTAAAGGTTCTGAATTTTATAATAATAGTTATACAATAAAAAAAACAAATATTAGTGATATTTATGAATTATTATTTGATATTAATCCCCCTCAAAATATTCCAAGTTTTAATTTTTTTGAAAATAAAAATTTGAAGGATGTGAATCTTTTTATTAATGGTTATTCAATTTTAAAAGTTCAACCAAATATTACTCTATCTATGAATAAAAATAAGATTAGTTTCAGCAATCCTTTCTACAAATGGTATTTAGATTTAATGAACAAAAAATTCCAAAATAAAGAAAATAATTTTTACATAAAAGAAAATTTTTTAAAAAGTTTAGATAAAATTGGTCTTAAAATAGATGATTCAATATATTATTTTTCGACAAAAGAAATTTTTAATATTGAAAAAAAGAATGATACAGATGAGTATAATTTAAGTTTTAAATTTGAGAAAAAAAATAATTTAAAATTTAGTTTAGGAATTACATTCTTTTTAAAATATGATATTTTTTGCATTGATTATTCAAATACAACAAAAATATATTTAGGAGGAGAATCATATTACTTAAATTATTCTAAATTGAAAAATTCTATTATAACAATTCAAGATTTTCAACAATTAAATAATTATATTGAAGATAAAAATCAACCTGGACAAAAATATTTTATTTATATATTTATTATTCAAATTCTTTCTCTTTTAATTATAGGATTCTCTTATTTCTTCTTTCGTGATGATAAATCATTATAAAAAGAATAAAATAATTACTTTAATTTCAAGAGTTTACAATTTTAAATATAATCACAATTAAATTAAAATAATATAAAAAAAAAACAAAAAAAAACAAAAAAAATAAAATATTTTATTTATTCTTTTTGTTTTTATTTTTCCCATCACAACAATTTTTCTTATTATTTGTTAATTCATTTTGTTTTTTATTATTAGATTGGATAACAATATTATTATCTGCAATTTGACTATCATTTCCAATATTCATCCCACCATCATAAAAACTTCTAGTAATAACATCAAATAATTTTTTAATACCATCTCCTCTAATTGCACTAGTTTCAACATAAACTAAATTATTATCTTTTGCAAATTTTTCTGCTTCTTCAAAATTAACTTGTCTATTATTATTTAAATCAATTTTATTTCCACATAATACAATAAAAACTCCTTCTTGAACATGATTTTTTATATCTTCTAACCATTTTGTTAAAGAATTAAATGAATTTTTTAAAGTTATATCAAAAGTTAATATTATAGAATTTGCATTTTTTAAATAAGATGGAATTAAAGATTTAAATCTTTCTTGTCCTGCTGTATCCCACATTATTAATCTTATAGTTTTATCTTCTAAAAATACATTTTTTGTTAAAAAATCAATTCCAACTGTTGGTGCATATCCTTCTTCTACTGTTTCATATTTATATTTTGATAATATAGAAGTTTTTCCTACATGTTGATCACCTATTATTACAATTTTATAATTTTCAATTTGAGATGCTGAACCTGATTCATTCACTATTATATTATTTGATATTGTGTGCATTATTTGGTAATACTTTAATTTTTCTTAATATAAATTAATAAATTAATATATATATTTATCTAATAATTTATATTTTGAATATTTCTTTTATAAAAAAATTCATAAAATAAATAAATATAAAAATGTCTTTTCGAATTTGGATTTCAACATTAGTAAATTATTTTAGTACAATTAAAGAAGTTGATGCTCAAATTGAAGAACTTCGTTTTGAATTATGTCAAAATCCAAATTTTATTCCAATAGCACTATTTAATTCAATTGACTTAAATCATAAAAATTACATTACTCTTAATGACCTTAGAATATATTTAAATAATCATTATCTTAATTTTGAAGAACAATGTTTAAGAAGGTTAATACATAACTTTGATAAAGATAAAGATTTTTCAATTGATTATCAGGAATTTCTTGGATTAATTGTAACCAAATCAAATCCTTCTCTTGCTAATAATGTATATAATAGAAATATTCCAAATGAAAAGTATCAAATTGATTCAAAGATTGAAGCTATTTTTATTAAGTTATTACAATTAGAATTAAATTTAGTAAAGGTGCTTTCTCAAATTGCTGATAATATAAAATACTCAAATAATTTTACAACATATGAAGCATTTCTTGCAATAACTAAAGATGAAAAATATATAACAGTTGAAAATTTAGGAGAGTTTTTAAAAGATTATAAAATTAATACTGATATTGCTCCTTTTAATTTAATGTGTAGATTAGATGCTGATGGTGATGGAAAAATATCTTACCAAGAATTTATTGATATTTTCTTTCCATATAAAGAAAATTATTTACCTTCAGATATTCAAATTAACAAAGAATTAAGTAAGAATTATAATAATTATGATTCTTCTAATTCTAATATTAATATTAAGCAAAATTCATATAACATTTCTAATAATTTACCTTATCAAAATGAAATGAATCAAGAAGAACCATCAAATAATTTGGAAAATATTCGCTCAACTTATAATATGGTAAAATCTTCTAGATTAAAAAATAGTAATCCAAATAATAATAATATGAGTAATTATTATAGAAAAGTTGAAACTTCAATTTTAAAAAGCCCAAAAAAAGATTTATACAATAAAGATCCATGTGGAAATAAAAGGAATATAACTCATTCACCTTTAGGTTTTGATTATAAAAAAGGTTTAAATAAACAAGCTCGTCATTCAAGTATTGATAATACTTTAAGAAGTACATTTGAACATTCATATAATAATCAACCTTCTGATAAAAATGTAAATCAAAATATAGTTCCATCATTTAGAAATCAATTTAATAACGAATTTACAAACAATTATTCACCAATAAAAAATGATTTAAATAATTCAATAGGATTTAACGATGAAGGATACGATGATGAGTATATTAATAAATTAAGAACATATACATCTCCAATGAAAAATAATAATAATTATTTAAATAATAGTATGAATATGAATGTAGGAAATAATAGTATGAATAATACATTTAGTGGAGGATATTTTACAAGAAGTCCAAAATATAGTCCAAATAGGACAAATATTATAAAATCTCCAAGAATTAATTTACCAAATTTAAAAAATAATTATAATACTTTAAATCAAACAGAAAATGCATTAAGTGATTTACTTTGGGATATTGTTACCCAAGAAATTAATATTGAAAATTGTAAAACAAATCTTGCATATTGTAATGATGCAAATTTAACAGATTTATTTCAGTTTTTTGATTATTCACAAAGAAATGGAATTTCATATATTGATATAATTCAAAGTTTAAAAGAATGTGGATTGTTTATTTCAAATGAAGATGCAAATATTATATTTCAAAAATATGATAAAAATGGTAATGGTATTTTAGATTATGAAGAATTTTGTGATATGATTTTACCAAAAAAATTTTCAGATGCAAAATTACTTAGTGAAAGATATCCTCCTTCTTCATTTAATGGATTTTCTCAAGATACAAAAAATAAAATTGCACTTGTATTTGAATCAATTATCAAAGGTGAAAAATCAATAGATAATTATAAAAAAAAATTAGAAAGATTACCTTGTTCTTCACCTAATGATTTATTTAATATGATTAATAGAAATTCTTGTCCTGGAATTTATAAAGAAGATTTTGTTTGTTTATTAGAAAAAAATTGCAAATTTCTTCAACCTTTTGAAACGGAAATTTTAATTGATAGATTTGATAAAAACCAAGATGGTTTAATTAATTATAATGAATTTGCTGAAGAAATACTTCCTAAATTATAAAATAAAATAGAAAGTAAAGAAATGTAAATAAGAGTTTTAAAATTTTTTTTGGAAAAAATGATAATTAAAAAATTAATTAATTAGTACATTAAAAATATAATTAAAATATAAAAAAATAAAAAAATAAAAAAAGAATAATGTGAAATGAAATAAAATTTTGATATATTTAACAATTAGTTTATTATTTATTTTTTAGTGGCTTTTTTATTAGTATCTTTATTATCAGAATCTTGATTACCATACATACCATAATCATTATATCCATAATTTTCATATCCCATATTTTCATCATAATGATCACTACTATGTCCTCTAGGTCTATGTTCTTCACCCCAATTTCCTTCCCAAGGATGACCAAAATGTCCTCCCCAATGAGGTCCCCAATGAGGACCCCAATGATGACCCCAATGATGGAATCCTCTTCCTCTCATTCCTCTACCTCTTTCACCTTCAAATTCATGAGGAGGATGACCTTCGTGTGGAGATGGAGGATGTCCTCTACCAAAACCTCTTCCCATCATCCATGGAGGAAACATTGGAAATCCTCTAAACATTCCTCTTCCATGAGGCATTCCTCTTCCTCGAAACATTCCTCTTCCTCTTTCTCCTCTTTCTCTAAAATGACATGGACATGGACAATTCTTGCAATGATTACAATTTTCTGCACTTTTAAATTTTTCTGGATCAAATTGAGGAATTTCTGAATTTTCTTTATTTGTATTTTCTTTTTTTAATTTTTCTGGTTGATTTGTTATTTGTGGAGGATTATTTTCTAAATTTGGATTTGAACTCATTTTACTTTTTGTTAATTAATTTACAAATTTACGTTTTTTATATTTATAATAATTATTGTAGATATTTCCAAAATATATAGTATTATTTTAATTTATTATTTATATTTGTTATTCAATATATAAATATATTTTTTAATGTTAAGTAATAATGAAAAGTTAAAATAAAAGTTATAAATTTCTTATATTCATAATTTAATAGCAATTAATTTTCCATTAAATAATTTAATTAATAAATATATGTTTATGAATATAATTTTATATATTTATTAATAAACATAACAAATATTTAGAAAAATATAATTGAATTATATATAAATGTCAATTCCCTTAGACGCAGAAAAGATTTATAATGCTTTATTCAATGCATTAGGAGAAGAACGTGAACAAGGAGTTTTAGAAGTAGTATTAAAATATGGTAACTCAGCAAGAAGAGCTTTAGAAAAATATTATGATGCGGTATATTGTGAAAAATCATTAATGGAAGATTTGAAATCACAACTTACTGGTCATTATCGTGATGTTGTAACATATTTATTTATGGATCCAATTGAATTCGATTGTATGGAATTAAATAATGGTTTAGAAAAATTCACGTATAATAAAAATATTATATTTGAATTACTCACAGCTCGTCCTCATTGGCATTTACAAGAAGTAAATCAAAAATATCAAGAATTATATGAAAAAGATCTTGGAGAAGAAGTAGCCAAAAAATTTAAAGGAGATGTAGGAAGAGATTTAAATATTATATTAAATACTCCAAGAAATGAAAATAAAAATCCTGATCATGAAGATGCTCAACAATGTGCTAAAACTTTATATGAAAATGAACCAACAGAATGGGTTAAAAATGAAACAATATTTACTGATATTTTTGCTACAAAATCACCAGAAGAATTAGTTTTAATTGGTAGATATTATTATAAAAAAACAGGAATAACTCCAAATGTTCAAGCTGAGAAAAGTTTAAGTGGAGATGAACAAACTTTAATTAGAGAAGTATTATATAATGTTTGTAGACCTGCAGAATTATATGCTCAAAAAATTAGAGAAGCAGTTACTGGTCTTGGAACAGATACTAATTGTTTAAATAGAATTCTTGTCACCAGAAATGAAATTGATATGACTATGATTAGGAAATTTTATAAATATTATTATAAGGTTAATTTACAAGAAGATATCATAGGAGATACTAGTGGAACATATAAAAGAATTTTGACTGAATTATCTAGTAAATAATAATTTTTTCATTTTTTTGGATTTTTATTTAAAACAAAACTTTTTTTATATTTTATTTATTTTTTTTTATAATAAGAAATATATTATTTTAAAAATTTCTTGACATAATTAAATATTCATTTTCAAATCTACGCTATTAATAGCATTTTTTAGATTATCAATTAATAAATAACTATATTTAAATGAATCATCATTTTCTATGTTTCTAGAATTTTCTTTAAATCTTCTTTGAAGATTTAAATCTAACTGATTATTATTTTGGGGAATATTTAAATTTACTTGGCTATTTTTTATATTGTTATTAATAAGAGGAGAAGAATTCCTTAAAATATTAATATTTGAAGTAGATTCATTTTTTAAAGAATTATTTAACATTGAATTTTTAAATAAATCTTCTCTTTTTTTTAATTTAGAATTATCAATTTGAAGTAAACTAATTTCTTTTTTATATTTTTCCTCTAAAATTCCATTTTCTTCTTTTTTAGCTTCAAATTCTGAAAATAATTTATCATAATCTTTTTTAATGTTTTCTAACTTCTTTAATAATAAATTATATTCATTGACATATTTTTCATTCATTAAGGTTAAATCAGAAACTTTTTTCTCTAATTCATTTTCAAAGATTGTTTTATTTCTAATATTATTTTCTATTTCATTATTTTTTCTTTTTAAATCATAATTATTTTGTTCTAATAGTTGATTTTTTATAATTAATTCGGAAATATCTTGTTTGAAATTAGAATTGTCAAATTTTAAATTTTCAATTTCTAGATTTAATCTTCCCATTTCACTCAAATTATTTCTTAAATTATTAATTTCTAAAATTAATTTTGAATTTTCATCTTTTAATTTTTCATTTTCTTCTTTAAGAATGTTATATTTAATTGTTATATCAGATAATTGATTGTTTAAATTTAATATTTCTTTAATATTCATATTTGTTTTTTCTTCTAAAGTAACTAATAATTTTGGATTTTCTTGTTCGAGTTTATTATATTTTATACTAAGAGAAGCATATTTAGACTTTAAATCATCATATTTTTTAATCTTTTTATTTAAATCGTCTTGGTTTAGTTTATTTGTATTTATATATGATTAAAATTTAATAGTAGAAGCTTGAGTTAATTGTTGAAATTCTGAAATTATCCTTTTTTTTTGAATTATAATTTCATTTAATCTATTAACTTCATTTATTAATTGGAGATTATCTGAGTTTAAATTCTAATTCTTCTATAATCTGTTTTTGATGATTTAATTTTATTTCTTGAGAATAATTAATTTTTTCAAAATTTGCTAAAGATTTTTTTAAAACTTCAATATAATTTGAATCCATTTAATTTTATTTTTAAAAATTTAAAAATTAAAATTAAATTTAAAAATATTAAATAGTAATTATTCATTTTTTTTCTTTTTTTCTTTTTCCCCAAAAGATAATTTTAAAATCTTATAATTTACAAACAAAAAAATAAAAAGAAAATAACCAAAAGAAAAGACAGCATTTAATAAGGGATAAAACCAAGGATATTTCTTTGGAGGAGATATTAGTTTTTCACATATATGATAAATTATTATGAAAATAATTGAGAAAATTTCAATAATATTAAATAGAAAAGTCCAAAATTTATTTTCATTTTTAATATTTGTAAATTTCAAAATTATTATTTTAATAACAATATAAAAAGAAAAAGATAAAAAAAAATATGGTATAATTTGATTTTCTCTTTGAAGCATTGGATACATTGAAAACATTGCAATTAAATTAAAAGAAGGAATAATTTCTTTCATTTGGAAAAAACATAATAAATAAGCTAGATATGGAACTATTATTGTTTTTTCATGTACATGAAAAGAAAATAAATAGAAACCAAATGAAATTATAAAGAAAGATAAATTAAATATTTTAATTTTAAATTGATTACTAAAAAGCATACAAAAAATAGGTATAATTGTTGATAATACAGTCAATAAAAATGAAACTTTAAGTAGTAAATTTTGAGATAATTTAGATAATTTATATACAATATTTAAAACGCACCAAAAAGTAGCCACTTTATCTTCAAAAATTCCTCTCCAAATAGGGAAAATTCTTTGTAAAACATTTTGATAATTTTTATTTATTAACCAAGGGCTCCAAATAGTTCCCAAACTTAATATTGTTAATAATCCATATAAGATAACATTAAAAATAATTTTAATAAAATTTTCTTGACTTAAAAATCTTAATACAAATATTGGGAATGGTATTGCATAATACATTCCCATTTGTTTGAAATTAACACATATAACATAAAAAATAATGGCTAAAATAAATTGTTTTTTATATAAAAAATAAACTGCGAAAATAAATAATCCATGCATAACATTATTATATTGATAATGTCCGTGATCAATAATAATTAAACAAGGAGAAATAAGCATAATAAAAAGACTTATATAATATTTATTATATTTTTTATTTTTTTTACAATCAATAAAAATATATTTAACTAATAAATTTGAAGCAATATGATAAGAAAAAAAATCACTAAATAAAGCAATAAATCTCATAATTTTTTTATGAAATGGAGATTCAAATCCCCAAGAATTTCTTAATTTTATACATTGTGGACAAATTAAATTGACAAAATAACCAAAAATATATGAATGATAAGCACTCATTGGTGGATAATCAATAGGCCAATAAGATAATGGATTTAAAGTTGAATTTGTATACCATTCTTTAATTGGTAAATTATTCGTTAATTCCATCCAATGTCTTTGAGCTTCACAGTCTCCAAATTTTGGTGGATCATGTTCTCCACTATAACCAAATAATCCTGTTAAAATTTTTAATAAAATTGATAATAAATGAATTAATAATGTATATTTTAATATTGAAATTCTTTGATTTTCAATATCTTTTTTTTTAATTGATTTTATTGGTTTTTTTACATTTTTAATTTGTTTTTTATTTTTTTCAAAATAATCATTAATTTCTTTATCTTCATTTAAATTATTCTGAAGAAATTGAAAAAAATCAGATAAAGTTTGTTCATTATTAAATGGATATAAATTATAAAAATTGCTTATTTTATCTTGTAACATTTTTTTAGGTATAATCTTTGATACTGAAATTTCAAAGTTTTTTTTAAAAAAATTTGTATTTTGAGAAATGTCTAAATAAAAATTAATACTATAAAATTTTTCTTTTGAAAATAAATTAATATTTAACTCTTTTAAATATGTATCTATAGATACTACATTAAAACCTTCTTTATTTCTTAATATTTCAACTTCTTTTTTTAAAGCTTCTACATCATATTTAAAATTCATTTTTAATAAATTAAAATAAAACAAAAATTTTAAATAATAACTAAAAGTTTCTTCTATTAATAAAATATTGTTATTTCAATAAATAATTTTTTAATGATTGAATTTAACCAAGTAATTAATTTATATATATTCTGGTGTTGTAATTATTAAAAACATTGTTTTAGTTCTTCTTTTTATTTAATTAAAATAAAATATGAGCAAGACTTAACTAACTAACTAACTAAATATCTTTAAAAATATATATTTATGTTTTATTTTATTAAAATTTAAATTAAATTATATTCTTGAATTATATTTAATTATTAAATAAAAATAAAAAGATATATAAATAAAAAAAATGAAAAGAATTATGAGACTTTATGAATTTGACAAAGAAAAATTCATTTTTTATGACCCAAAAACATCTAAAAGCTTAGAAGATATATTCAAAATAGAACAAAAGGAAAAAATTAATGGGATAATTAATGTTAAATTAAATGATTATTATTATCCTTTTCCTAACCCACAATATGTAAATTTTATTTTACCCAATTCAATAAATAAAAATGTATTTATTGCAAATTCTCTTCATATAAGAAGTATAATAAATATATATCCAGATTGCAATATTTTGGTTAAAACTGAAAAAGAAAAAGAGAAAGAAGTGAAAGTGAATAGAATTCTTCCAAATGAAATATATTTACAAATAAGAATTGTTTCTAAATATGAGGATGAAGATGCATTTAAAAAAGCGAATACTTCAATTAATCTTGAAAATAATACTTCTCTTTCTTTATTATCTCCAATTTTTTCAGAATATCTAGATAACCCTAAAATTATGGACATGAATCCAACATTTAAATTTACTGAAGAAAGAAAAAAGTTTTTTGCTTTTTTAGAGGAAGAATTAAAGGAAAATGACTTTATAAGTATTTGTGGACCAGAAGGAATTGGTAAGTCCACTTCAATTTTGGCTTTTTTCAAACAAAATTTGCAGAAATATAAATATTTTTATGTGAATATCAGAAAATTATTCGAGTATTATAAAAATAACGATACAAATAAAATTATTGAATTAATATTAAGGGAATTATATAATTGTATTTCTTTAGTAACTATTAAAAATAAAATTAATACTCTATGTCAAGAATGCAAAAAAATTTTAAATCCATTTGATTTAATTCTTAATATAATTAAAATTTTAAATTTAGAAAATATTTATATTGTATTAGAGCAATATAAAGTATTGTATGATGAACAATATTCAAAGTTACAAGAAATATTGAAATTTTCCAAATCTAAAAGTATAACAGTTATAGTTATTTCATCAATGAATGAAGAAGACGTAAAAGATTCGATAATAACTTCACTAAAACATAATAATAAGACAACTCAATTTAAATTAAATTATATATATGTGGTTTCTTTAGTTGTTTGCGATCAATCGGATATTTCAAAATTAGATAATTCCGAAAAAGATATATTGGAAAAATATGGAAATACTTATACATTTTATTATAGAATATTAGAAGAAAAAAATAATTTTTTATCACAAAATGAGATTAAGGATTTTGAAGAATATTTTGATAATAAAATGTATTTATATTTTAAAAATAACTTTAATACTTATTTTAATACCAATGTAGATATAAAATTATTACATAAAATAAATTATTTACTTAAATTATCAGAAACAGAAATTCCAATAAAAGAATTTATAGAAAATGCTAATTTAATTCCTTTTAGATTTTTTAAACTTATTTATGATAAGAAAAATATAATTGATATTAATTCAATTAAAGAAAACAATAAAATATTGATAAGTTTTCAATATGAAAAATATATTTCATTTTTTTTGATATTTTATCGAAATTTGTTAAAGCAATATGATGATATAAATAATTCCTCTTCTTTGAACTTTAAACCAAACCAAGAAGCAATTGATTTGGAAGATTCTTTTATTTTGTTATTATGGGCCTCAAGAAAATCAACGAGAAAATTGATAAAAAATTTAAATATATGTAGGAAAGTTTATATTAACAATTTTTTTGATTTTTCAGCAACTGAAATAAATATTAAAGATTTAAAAGCTAATGATGGGGTTTTAATTGATTTTAAGCATCAAAATGCTTTGGCATTTGATTGTGGAATATTAAAACTAGAAAATAATAATAAATTTTCATTATATTTATTTCAAATTACCAAAAATAAAAAATCAAATAAAAGACTTAATCTTATTTCATTAAACGATTACTGTAGTTTTTTGGCACTATATTTTCAAAATAAATTAGGAATTTTAGTAAATTCAACATATTTTGCTTATATTTTTGATAATGAATATCCTGATGAATGTACAATGCGAGAATGCTCTGAAAATGGAATTAATTTTTCAATAATGGACAGAAAAACTTTTAACTTAAATAAAGAAATTAAATTAACAGAGTATAAACCAAGATTAAAAATTTTTGAATTATCTCCCGAATTTAATTTTCTAATTAAAGTTAAATATGGATTCACGAATTTAGAAAAAAATAAAGAAGGTGATTTAAATAATACTTTTGATTATTTAAATAAAAAGAGAAAGTTAATCATAGAAATGAGGGAAGAAGAAAGTATATTTAAACATAATCAAACATTGAAGAAAAAAGAAAAAAAAAAAAAAGGAAAATATTTAAAAAAGAATGAGATAATTGATGATAATAAAAGTGAAGAATTATTATTAAAAGAAAGTAATATTGATGTATTAGAAAAGTGTCAAACTAAAACTGAAAAAAAACTTGAAAATCAACAAGTCAAAAATTTTGAGATTGATGAAATAAATAAAAGGATATCCTCTTTTAGAGAATATTATTCAACAATTTTATTTAATAAAAGTTTAGATGAAAAGCCCTATTTCACAAATTATGAACAAAGAGAGAAGATCATATCAGATTATTTGATCCAAAAAATGAATATTAAATTACCAGGAATCTCTTATGATATAAAGAATCAAAATTATTATATTGATTTGTTAAAAGAAGAAAAATTTACAGAAAAAGAAATAAAACATTTATTCTCAATAATTTTTAAAAATAATAATGATTTTATAATATCTTTAGAGAGACTTAACATTAAATATTTTAATCCTCAGTATTATTTCCCAGAATATAATACTTACATTTTTGGGAAATGGAATGGGGAAGGATTTTTTTTAAATTATTTAGAACATAAAACTATTAAATTAGAAGATAATAATAAAAATTATGTAAATTTTGATCCTTTTTCTGATGATACAATATATTATTCAATATCATTGTTTACTAATTCTATCCAGAATGATATTATATTAAATATCATAAATAATAAAAATAATCAATAATTCTAATAAAAATATAAAAAAAATAAATAACTATTTTTATAATAAAAAATTACCAAAAATCCAAAAAAGAAAAAGCCAAAACAACTAAAAACTTAATTTTTAAAAAGACAACATTTAAATTTCTTTCTATTATTATGCTCTTGAGATTTAATTCTTATAGTTTTTCTCTCTTCAATTCCTCCTTCATTTTCTCTTTGAATGATAAGATTAGATAAACTTTCAAAAGCAATAGCAACATTATTTCCAGTTTTAGCAGAAACTTCAAGAAATTTAATTTCATATTTATTTGCTAATTTTTTTCCTTCATCATATTCAATTTTTTTATCAGAAATATCACTTTTATTTCCAATTAATAAACTCATAATATGATCAGGACAATTATCTTTTATTTCTTTATACCATTTTTCTATATGATCAAAAGAACTTTTATTTCCTATATCATATACTATTAAAGCTCCTCTTGCATCATTATAATAATTTCTTATTATTGGATTTAATTTTTCTTCTCCTGCTGTGTCCCATATATTTAAATTTACTAATGTAAGATCATCTACTCTTATTTTTTTTGTTAGTACATTTGTAGAAATTGAAACTTGAATATCTTTTTCAAAAACATTATCAACAAATCTTTTTATTATTGATGTTTTTCCTACATTATAATCTCCTAATAATATTATTTTATATTCTATGATTTTTAATGATTTATTTTTTTTTTCTTTTGAATCTATTTTCAAATTATCATTGAAATTTAAAGGATCATCCAAACAGTCATTATTGCTTAATTGAGTAAATCTATTATTCATATAATTTGTAACTCTATTGTCATCACCTAATCCATTATCTAACATTTTTTTTATATAATTTTTAAAAAATTAATTTAGTTTGTTTAATGAAAAAAAACAATTATAATTTAAAATTAAAGATGTTTGTTTAAATTATACATTTTTTAAACTTTTGTTTAATTTCACAGTATGTTTATCAAAAATAGAAATGAGAATTTCCTAATTTCATTTCTTTTTTAATTATTGTTAGAAATTAAATGATATTCTATCTCCTTTTTTCATATTTTTATTAAACAAATATTTTTCAAGATTTATTTATTCCCATTAATAAGAAAATCATTTTAATATATTATTAATAAATTTTTTAAATATATATCAGCTTAAAGAAATTTTTTCTGAAATGTATAATAATTATATAATATTCAATTATTTTCTAATTCAAATATTTTTTTTCAATAATATTAGAAAAACAACAAAGATATATATGATATCATAATCTAATCTAATAAAAGATTATTATTCAATTAATTATAGAATAAAAATAAAAATAAAATTAGATTTTTAAGATTAAAATTTTAGATTAAATGAATTTATTCAATTAGGAAATATACTCTTTTTTAATTAAAAAAATCTAATTTTATTAATGTTTCAGTTTTATAATCAAAAAAACTTAGATTTAAAAAAATTAACCATAAAAATTGTATTAAATAAAACAAATCTGAAAAAATAATTTATAAATTATAATAATTTTTTTATTATTATATTCCCTTTTCTAAATAATTAAATTTAATCAGTAAATTCTTTAATTAAATCTTGCATTTTCAAAGTTAAATCAATTTCTTTTTTTTTTAATAATTGTAAAGGTCTACTTTTTTCAAATAATAAAAACTTTTCACTTTTATTTTTAGTAGGACTAACTAAAATATTTTTATATCTTTTCATATGATTCAATTTATTTGAAATTTTAGTAGCAGGTGTTTTTTGCTTATTTTCATTTTTTAAAACAGAAGTACTAACTTTACCATCTTTTTTACTCATTAAAAATTCTTTATTTTTACTTAAAGCAACAATTTTTTTATAATCATTTTTATTAGTATTTTCAGAAAAAAATTTTTCAAAATTAATTTTTAAAGCTTCAGGTTTATTAAATTCACTAAGAGAAATTTGAGGTAAAGAACTATTATTAGTATTATTATTCATTGGATGAGCATAATCTTTAGGTTTCATATATTTTTCTCTTAATTGAGCTGCTAATTTATTTTTTACTTCATCATATGCTTTATTTGTTACTTTATTATGTTCTTTATTATTTTTATTATTTATATTTTGATTTGTATTTAAATTTTCTTCATCATCATCAGAAGATATATTTAATTTATTTCCTCCTAAATTTTCAAAAGCTTTTTGTAAAAAATTATCTTTTTTATCTTTTTCTTTTACTACTTCCTTTCTTTTTAAATAAAATGTATTTTCTATTATTGGAGCTTTTTTTTTTGATTTTTTTGTTTTTTTTTTCATTACACTTCCAGAAAGAGGATTTATTTGAATTGATTTATTTTGCATTTTTACATAATTTGTTAAACCATGATTAAATTTTTTATCCATATATTTCATTATATTTGGATTTTTTCTTTGTTTTTCAAAATTTTCTAAAATAAAAGGTGAAAATCCAAAAGTATTTACTTCATTTATAAAATCATTCTTTAAATCTTCATAATATATATTTCTTTTTCCATTTTTTATTTTTGATTTTGGCTCAAATTCATAGTCTATTGCACTTTCTACTGTTCCTAATCTTTCAAATTCTTGATTTATGAAATTTAAGTTCATTCTTTTTTTTATTTTTTTTTAATAAAAATATTTAATTTATTTTTTAATAAGTTATTTTTTAATTTTTTTAAATTAAAATATTTATTTTTTTATATATTTTTACAAAATGAAAATTAATTAATATTTAATAATTTTTTTTCATTTAATTGAAAATAATTTAAAATAAAATTTAAAAAACAGAAAATAAAGAAAAGTTTAAAAAATCCAAAATGCAATTAAATAATCAAAACACAGAAAAAAATTCAGAAAAAAACTCAAATTTTAATTTATCTCCAGAAGAAGAAGGATTATACAATATATTTTTAGAAGAATACAATGATATGTTTCCATATATTTTATTATTAAATGAAAAAACAATTTTTTCAAAAATAATAACAAATGTAACTTTATTATTAGGAAAAGACAAATTAGATTCATATTCAAAAATTCAATTAGCTAGAATTCAAACTTTAATAAAATCAAAAAATTATATAATAGATTTTTTATCAATGAAAAAAATAAGAGAAATAATAATTTCAACGAATTTAAAAAACAACAAATTTCCAAATTTAACTTTAGAAGAAATAATACCTCATTGTGATAATACAAGTAAATGTTTTCATACTTGTGGAAATGAATTATTAAAATTTACATCATTTAATTATATTATATGTTTACATTGTAAAGAAATATATAAACCAAATCAAATTCATTTATTTTGTAAAGAATGTATGGAAGATTATTATTCAGAAATTTATAATAATAATGAAGAACAAATTGAAGATTATTTAAAAGCAACTTGGGAAGAATATCATTGTAAAAATTATTATTATTATGAAGATATAAAATGTCCTCAATGTAATTTTGGATTATATTTTAGTCAAAAACGAAAAATTTTAAAATGTTTTAATTGTAAATTTAAAAATAAAATTGTTAATACTAAATTTAAATGTAATGAATGTGGAACAGAATTTAAAAGTAATGTTAAAGAATATATTAAATTTGAAAATAAACCTTTGAGAATTGCAATTAAAGAAAGTTTAAATAATAAAATATATGCCAAACCTGAAAGAATTCCATGTTGTAATCTTGATATTAAAAATATTAAATTTTTTATTCATGAATTTAATGAATGTGAAGGTCAATTATTAATTGGAAATTTACATGGAAAAAAAATTGTTGTATGTAATTTATGTAGAGAATTTATAGATTATGATAAAGTTTTATGGTTTTGTCCTCAATGTAAAAAAAAATTTAATATTACTCCTTCTCAACCAAGATTTATTGAAAATAATATTAATTTTAAAAATGAAAATGAAAATGATAATAATTATAATAAAGTTAATAATAGTAATTATTATATTGAAAATCCTGCTGAAAATATTACTCCAATTAAGAAAGAAAATTTATATATTAATATAACTGATAGTAATAATAGTACAGAAAAAAATAATCATATAATTAAAAAAAATAATTCTCATATATTTCAAAGAATTTCAATTATGAATAATAGTAATAATAATAATACTAATATTAAATATCCAAAACCACCAATTTCATCAAATTATTATCATCAAAAATTTCCTTCAAGTCATCAACAAAGAATTCTTGATAAGAGAAATTCTTCAAATAATTTTCCAAGAGAATTTAATCTTTCTAATATAGATGATTCTTATATAAATAAATCAATAAATAGAATAAAAACAGAATCTAATAATAATCTTATTAATTTAAATGAAAACCAAAAAAATAATAAAATAATATTAACAGAGGCAAATAATAATAATAATTTTATAAATGATAAAAATTATCAAAGAAGTAAAAATCGTGAAAAATCAGCAAAAAATTTAATAAATGTATCATCAGTACTAAAAAATATAAATTTAAATTTGAACTTAAATATAAGTATAAATAATTATATAAATAATAATAATTATCAAAATGAAATATCAAAATTAACGAGTGAAAAAATAATAGAACCAAATGATCAATTTAATCCAGAAGATTTTATAATAAATAAATTAGTTGGAGAAGGAACATTTGGAAAAATATATTCTACAACTTGGATAAAAAATAAAAAAGAATATGCTTTAAAAAAAATAATTTTACCATCAATGGATGAAATAGAAACAGTAAAATCAGAATATGATTTAACAATAAATTTTATTAAAAAAACAAATTGTAATGGAATAATAAAAATATATGGTTCTCAAGTACAAAAATTAGAAGAAGGAAATTATGGTTTTTTTGTTTTAATGGAATTAGCTTCAATTGATTGGGAACAAGAAATAAAAAAAAGATCAGAAAATAAAAATTATTATACAGAAGGTCAATTATATGAAATATTAAAAAAATTAATTAAAACATTTTCTCAATTACAAAAATATAATATAACTCATAGAGATATAAAACCTCAAAATATATTAATTTGTGATAAAAATGAATATAAAATTTGTGATTTTGGAGAAGCTAAAATTATTAATGAAAATATTGAAGAAAATTATATGATAAGAGGAACTGAATTATATATGAGTCCAATATTATTTTATGCTTTAAAAAAAAAGAAAAATCAAATTAAACATAATTGTTTTAAATCTGATGTTTATTCTCTTGGAATGTGTTTATTATTTGCTTCTACTTTAACATTTAGATCTTTATATAATATTAGAGAAGTTAAAGATATGGAAAATGTTAAAAATATTTTAGCTAGATATTTAGTTGCTAGATATAGTATGGATTTTGTTAATTTGATTTTAAAAATGATTGAAATTGATGAAAGAAAAAGACCTGATTTCATTCAATTGGAAAATGAAATTAGGGATTAACAAAATTTTTTTTTATTGTTTTTGTTTTATTTTATATATATATTCCGTTAATATGTAATTAAGCTTTATTGATTAATCTTATTTTTTATTATTGTGTAAAAATGATAAAAAGATTTAAAATTTAAAAAAAAAAATTTTATTATTTTATTAAAATTTTTTAATATTTAACTCTTACTTTACCTTTATTTTTAGTTTGAAATAAAGATAATAAGTCACTAAATTTATTTTTATCTCTTTTTTCTAAAGAATCATCATAATAACTATTATAAATAATTTGAACAAGATAAAAATCATAAGGTTTATCATAATTTTCTTCGAATTTCATTTTTTCAATTAATGTTTCAACAATTCTCCAAAATTCATTAAAATCTCCAGTAAATAAATTAACATTAATAAGTTCATTAACGTTACAATTCATTTCTTTAACTAATTTAATTAAATCAGAATTATTATTTATAAAATATTCTAAAATATTTCCTGGATCTTTCTTATTAACAATTAAACCTTTATAATAAAAATTATTTGGTGTATCAACTTTATGATTATTTATTTTTTGAATAGGTTGATGACCATAACTTTCATGAATTATACGCCAAAAGCCTTTAAAAAAATACAAATTAAATAAATTTTCCTTTTTTTCATCATTTGAAAATTTTCTTTCTACAATTTCTTTTATATTTTCTTTATTTTTTAAATCATCATATTCTCCATATATCATATTATATTCATTTTCAATATATATTGTTTCATTAATTCCTATTATTCCACTAAAAATATCATAAAAAGCTCCATTTTCATCATTTGAATTTAAATAACGACATATTATTGATGGAAAATAATCTTTTATTTCCTTTTTTAATTCATTTAAATTTTTTATTTGATTTATAAAAACTTTTTGATTATAAGTTTCATTTTTTTTATTTAAATCAATAGATATTTTAGAAAAAAGCATTTCAATTGCTTCTATTAAAATTGATTTTTCTGTACATTTATCAATAATATCAAAAAAAAATTGTTTTATTTTATAATATATATTGTTTGTGTTTTGATTTATATTATAAAATTCAAGGTAAGAATTATTTTTAAAAATTGGAGCTTGTAGAATAATAGAAGTTATTGCTGATAATATCTGAGTTTTTTCTTTATAAGAAAATTCATTTTTATAAAATATAAGATTTTGAATAGAATTATCATTTTTTAATACTGCTTTTTCGTAATCCTTAAATTGTATTAATTTATTTAATATTGAAAAAATAAATTTAAAAAAAATTTGTTCAAAATTATATGTTTTTTTGATTAGATTATTTAATTTTCTTTTTATTGTTTGAACTATAGTTACATAGAAATAAGTAAGACAAATGTTTAAATGAGATTCTGAAAATTCTTCATCTTTTAAATCAATTAATGAAAAAATATATTTTTCGAAATCCTTAAAATTTTCGAATTCTTCAAAATTATTTATCTTTTCAATTAATTCTTTTTTAAATTTCACATTATTTTCTTGATTTAAAGGCAATTTTTTTTCAATATCTTTTAGATATTCAATAGTTTTATTAATTTTTTCCAAATAATTATAATATATTTCTTCTTTTTTCATCTTTGTTTCATTCAAAAAATTTTTTATCGATGAATTATTATCTGAAAGATTATGAATGGTTAAAATAGTATTTATATAATTATAAGTTAATGAAAAAAAAAGATTTTTTGATATATTAAATTCATTAATTTCAAATTGTATTTCATCTTCTTCAATATTACTTATTCTTAAATTTCTTTTCTTTCCAAGAAAATCTTCATTTTTTAAGTTTTCTGAAAATACTTTTTTTTCTTCAATATCACTAATAAAATTTATAATTTCAATTGAAAATAATTTAAAATTTAAAGGTGAATTTAATAAAATAAATTGGTCAAAATTTAAAGAATTAAAAGTACATATAATTGCTATATTTTTATTTATTTCGGGATAACTAATTTGGAAAACCGGTTTCTTTTTTGATTTATTTTTAATAATAATATTTATATTATATAAATCAAAATTATTGTTTAACCAAATTCCTATTTTATTTTCATATTCAGATGATAAAAGAATTTTATATTCTTTTTCTGTATTTTTATTTGAAATTTTGAATGATAAAATATTTAAATTTAATGAATATTGATAATAATCATTTAAAATTTGATATTTGATAAGTTCTGTTCCATCATGAAATTCGATAAAAAAATCATTAGATTTTATTAAATTTATAAAATAAATCTTTACTATTTTTGACATTTTTTAATGAAAAAAATATTTTAAAAAATTAGACAATTATATATAATTTATATAAATATATAATTTATTTTCTAAAAAATTTAAATCTTTTTGAATCAATTGAATTAGGTGACATAACATCTTGAATTCTTTCACTATGAATTAAATAGAAATTATTATTATTCTTTTTTGAAAAAGGATTATAAATATCATTTTTATTTAAATCACTTTCACTTAATAATTTCCTATGACTATATTGTTTATATTTATTTTTTTCTAAATTTTTTAAAGCATTAGGAGTATAATAATTATTTTTTGGACAATAATGATTTTTTAAATTTGCAGTTGGTATTGGTTTATATTCAAATAAAGCTTTTGTTGCTCTCATATTCATTAAATAAGGATCTGGAGATAATATTTTTTTATTTTCTAATTTTTCTTTAATTTTCTCTTTTTCTATTTTTTTATTTTTTATTGTTTTATTTTTTGTTTGTTTATTATTATTTTTATCTTTCAATTTTTGTGTTTTATTAGAATTATTTGATTTTAATTTATTATTTAATACAAAATCTTTTGTTGTAGAAATAGAAATATTTAAATTATTTTCATTTGAAATATAATTTGTATCATTATTATTATTTGATAAATGATTTTTATTTAATTCATTATTATTAAAAAACTTAATAGTTCTTTTTAATTTTTTAGCTGTATTACTTAAATTTAATATAATATTTCTATTAAGAATATTCCCTTGACTTCCAGATTTAAAAATTTTATTTTTTAATTTTTTATTTTCATTTAAATTCATACTTTTATTAGATGATAAATTTAAAACATTATTTTTATAATTTTTATTTCTTTTTCTATAAATGGGAGATCTTGAAGAACTCTTATTTAAAACTTTTAATGATTCAATTAAACTTTCATAGGGAAAATCATTACTTTTTAAAATTCCTAAATTTTCAGAGTTTATAACATCATAATTTAAATCTGAATTAGAATTATTTTTTTTTAATCTTGATTTAAGAAGCTCTTTTTCAAAAGGTTGGAAATCAAATTTATTAGTATCATTGATTAAAACTTTATTTTTTAATTTATTTATTTTATCTAAATTTGATTCTTGTGAAAAAATAGAAATATTAAAATTATTTCTAGAAGAACTATTTTTTAATATTTTTTTATTAATAATATTTCTTTCTTTTTCTTCATTATTATTATTATTCAAAATAATATTATCATTTGAATTTTTATTAAAAATATAAATATAATTATATTTTCCATTTAAAGGATTTTTTATTGTATTTATTCCATAAATTTTTTTTCCTGTTTCCTTATCAATAAATGTTTTTTCTCCTGTTTCACTATTAATTATAATTTCAATATTATCTAATTTTTCTCCTGTATTTTTATTAATTAAAATTTCATTTCCATTATTAGTATTTTTTTCACTTATTAATTCAATATAATCTTTATTTAAAGGTATAATAATATCAATTTTAGTAAATATTTCTTTTCCATTTTCATCTTTATTACTTACTATATTATTAAATTTTTCTCCTGTTCTTTTATTTATAAAATTGTTATTAACTTTAATTATATTACTAATTGGAAATCCAGTTTCTTTATTATATATTATTTCTTCATTTGAATTCGGATTTTTCCTAATTTCTAAATTAGTGAATTTAATTGGAAGTTCATAACCTTCATTATCAATTGGAATATTTATTTTAATAATTTTTTCTTTTTCTGAATTAGGTTCTTTTAATTTTATGATATTTTTTAGATTTTGTCCATTATCTTTATTTATAAATAATCCATTTTTAATTATTATGTTATTTATTCTTTCACCTTTTTTTTTCTTTATTATTATATTTTCATTAAAATTTTCATCTTTTATTATTTCTAATTCTTCTATATCTGCTGGAATAATTTTTGGCCTGTTTAAATTATTATAATTTATATTTTTTATTTGATAATTTTCTTCCTTACTATTTGGTTCAAATGTTTTGATGATATTATATATTTTTTCTCCAGTATCTTTATTAATTAAAAATGGTTTATTATTATCATTTATATCATATTTTAATTCAAATAAATTTTCTCCTGTATCTTTATCTATTAATATTTCTTTTCCTGTTCTTGGATCTTTTATTATTAAAAATTCAATTAAATCATTATTATTATCTTTTAAATTTTTTTTTAATGGAAGATTGAAATTATCCCTTTGAATATTTTGTTTTTCTTTTATTATACTTTTATTGTCTTTTAATTTTAGAATATTATTATCATTGTCATTTTTACTTTCTAAATTTATTAATTGGCCTTTTAATTGTTTATTTTTGTTTATATTATTAGTTAGAGAATTACTTGATTCATCTTTAAGTTCTTCATTTTCATTAATATTATTATTTTCTGATTTATTTTTATTTTTCTCATTTTTATTAATATCATTTTTTTCAAAAGATTTATCTATTTCATTTTCTTTAATATTATTATTTCCTGATTTATTTTTATTTTTGTCATTTTTAATATCATTTTTTTCATAAGATTTATCTTTAATTTCAATTTCTTTGATAATATTATTCCCAGATTTATTCAATTTATTTTTATTTATTTCATTTTTAATATCATTTTTTTCATAAGATTTATCTTTAATTTCTTTACTTATTTCATTTTCATTACTATCATTTTCTCCAAAAGATTTATTTTTAATTTCTTCATTTTCTTTAATATTATTATTCCCAGATTTATTCAATTTATCTTTGTTTATCTCATTTTTATTAATATCATTTTTTTCAAAAGTTTTAGCTTTAATTTCTTTGTTTATGACTTTTTCATTAGAATTGTTTTTTTCAAAAGATTTTTCTTGAATTTCTTTGTTTACTTCATTTTCATTACTATCATTTTTTTCAAAAGATTTATCGTTGTTGTTTATCTCATTAACATTATTTTCATTTTTTTCATAAGATTTATCTTTAATTTCGTCATTTTCTTTAATAATATTATTTCCAAATTTATTTGATTTATTCTTAAATTCTTTGTTTTCATTAAAAATATTATTTGGAGAATTAATTGAATTATCTTTTATATCTTCATTTGAATTCACATCATTTTTTTCTAAATTAATTAATTTATTTTCTTTTTTTAGATTATTCTTTTGAGTATTTTCATGGATATCTTTTTTTTCAATTTTAATTGATTTCAACTCTTTATCTTCATTAATATTATTTATTCCATTATTTCCTATGTTATCTGAATTAACTTCATTTTCAATATTATTTTGATATTCTAAATTAATTGACTTATCTTTAAATTCTTCATTTTTTTCACTATCTTTATTTTGAGGATTAATTGATTTATCTTTAAATTCTTCAATATTATCTGATTTATTCTTATTTTCCTCAAAATCTATTTTTTTATCATTAATTATTTTTTTTTGATTATTTGAGTTATCTTTCAATTCTTCTTTTTCATTTAAATTATTATTTTCATTATTAATTGAATTATCGAGAATTTTCTCATTTTTATCATTATTGTTTTTTTCTAAATAATCTCCAATTTCTTTATTTTTAATATCATTTGTAGGATTTATTAATTTGTTTTTAATTTCTTTATCATTCATACTATTATCATAATAATGTGGAAATATTAATTTTTCTTCATCAATTGTAATATTTTCAACAATGAAAATCTCTTTTTTAGTATCAGGATCAAATATTCTTCTAATATCTTTAATGTTTTTACTATTTTCTTTATTTATTAAAATAGGATTTCCATTTTTATCAATTTTAATATCTAAATTATTTAATTTTTCTCCAGTTTCTTTATTAATTAAAACAGAATTACCATTATCAGGATTAGTCTCAAATATTAATTCTAATTTTTTAATAGGATTATCATCTTTAATAAAAAGTTCTTCTTTCGTATCTGGATTTATTTTTCTTATAATATTATGAAATTCTTCTCCTGTTTTTTTATTAATTAAAATACTTCTTCTTGTTTTTGGATTTATTTTAATTTCTAAATTATCTAATTTTTCTCCTGTATTTTTATTAACTAATATTTCTTTTCCAGTTAAATTATCTTTTTCACTTTTAATTTCTATTGTATTATTTTTATCATAATTTATTATTAAAATCTCTTCTTTTGTTTCTGGATCAATTATTCTTTTAATTATATCAATTTCTTTTCCAGTTTTATTATCATATAATATTAAATCTTTTGAAATTGGATTTATTTTAACTTCTAAATTATCAAATTTTTCTTCTGTATTTTTATTAACTAATATTTCTTTTCCTGTTAAATTATCCTTTTTAATAATGAATTCTTGATTATTATTTATTTCATTATTTTTTAAATTATCTTTATTAGTATATATTTCTTCTTTTGTAATTGGATTAATTTTTTTAATTAAATTATCTAATTTTTCTCCTGTTTTTTTATTAATTAAAATTTCTTCTCCAGTTTCATTATCTTTTTGTTTGTCAATATTATTGATTAAATTTCCAGTTTCTTTATTAATAAAACTTTCTTTTCCATTTTTTAAATTTTTATCAACTATAATTTCTACTTTATTTAATTTATCTTCATTAATATTTTTCCTAATTAAAAATATTTCATCTCCATTTTCATCTATTTTACTTTTTAATATTTTAATTTCTTCATTATTATCTTTATCAATAATATATATTTCACCATTTTTACTATCAATTTTTTTTTCTAAATTTTTCATTTCTTCTCCATTTTCTTTATTAATTAAAATTTCTTTTCCTGTTCTTGGATCTTTAATACAAATTAATTGTAAATAATTTAAAGGTATATTATCTTTTTTTTTAATAAAAATTTCTTTTCCATTTTCATCATATTTAATTGATATTCCTTTAATTTCTTTATTTGTTTTTTTATCGATTAAATAAGGTAATCCTGTTATATTATCTATTTTTTTTTCAATATTATTTATTTCTTCTCCTGTATTTTTATTTATAAAAATTTCTTTTCCTGTTCTTGGATCTATAATATTAATTATTTCAATATTATTATCATTTAATATATCATCATTATTAATTGAATAATATTCTTTTTCAGTTTCTAAATCTTTTTTTATTATAATATTATCAATTTCTTTTCCATTTGTTTTATTTATAAATTTAACTTTTTTTGTTTTTGGGTCAATTATTTTTTTTATATTATTAATTTCTTCTCCTGTATTTTTATTAATTAAAATTTCATTTCCAGTAATTTCATCATAAAAACTAATAATATCAATTTTACTATTATTTAAATCATTATTATGATTATATTTATTTTTTTCTTCTTTAATATAAAAGATTTCTTTTCCACTTTCAGGATCAATTGTACTTAAACAACTTTTAATTTCTAAAGTATTTTTATCAATAATATATTTTTTATTATTTTCTTCATCAAATTTTAATTCTAAATTATTTAATTGTTCTCCATTTTCTAAATTAACTAATATATCTTTTCCAGTTCTTGGATCTTTCATTAAAGTTATTTTTTGTATTTTTTTTGGATTTAAATTTTCTTTTGAAATTTTAATTTCTTCTTCTCCAGTTATTGGATTTATTTTTTTATTTATTCCTTTTATTTCTTCATTATTTTCTTTATTTATAAATTTTATTTCTCCTGTTTTTAAATCTACTTTTTTTTCTATATTTAATTTTTCTCCATTTTTATTTATTATTATTTCTTTTTTTGTTTTTTCATCTTTTTTAATATTTAATTCTTCATCTGAAGAAGAAGAAAAAGAAAAATCTATTTCATCGTTTAAATTATTTTCTTCTATATTTTTTATTATATAAATTTCATTTTGATTAATAGGGTCTTTCTCTATTTTAAAATTAATTTTTTCTCCTGTTTTTTTATTAATTAAAATAGGTTCATTTGTAATTTTATTATATTCCTTTTCAATATTATCTAATTTTTCTCCAGTATTTTTATTTATTAAAATTTCTTTTCCAGTTAAATTATCTTTGATAGAAATAATTTCTAATTTCTTTGGAAGAATATTATTTTCTTTTATAATCAAAATTTTATTATTTTTTTCATTATCTTTTTTAATTTTTATATTATTTATTTCTTCTCCAGTTTCTTTATTAATTAATTTAATTTCTCCTGTTTTTTTGTTTTCTATCATTTCTAAATTATCAATTTTTTCTCCAGTATTTTTATTTATTAATATATCTTTTCCTGTCAATTTATCTTTAATAGGAATAATTTCAATTAATTTTTCATCTTTTTTATTATTTAAAATAAAAATTTCTTTTCCAGTTTCATTATCTATTATTCTTTTAAAATCATTTATTTCTTCATTATTATCTTTATTTATTAATTTTATATCTCCATTTTCATTAACTTTTATTTCTAAATTATCTATTTTTTCTCCTGTATTTTTATTAATTAAAATTTCTTTTCCAGTTTTTGGATCTTTGATACATATTAATTCTTTTGAAAAAGGTAAAATATCATTTTTTTTTATATAAATTTCTTCTCCTGTTTTATTATCAATTTTAATTTTAATTCCATTTATTTTTTTTCCTGTATCTTTATTAATTAAAATATTTTCCCCTAATTTTTCATCATATTTTTTTTCAATATTATTTAATTCAATTCCAGTTTTTTTATCTATATAAATTTCTTCTCCACTTCGAGGATCTTTTCCAATTATAATTTCAAAAGATTTATTTGGATCAATATTATTTTTTTTATTATTATCAACATTAAGTAATTTTTTATTTATAAACATTTCTTCTCCTGTTTCAGGATTAATAATTGGAATTATATTATCAATAATTGTATTATTATTTTTATCTATTATAATTGGTTTATTTGTCTTTTTATCAAATTTAATTTCTAAATTATCTATTTTTTCTCCTGTTTCTTTATCTATTAAATTATCTTTTCCTGTAATTGGATCTTTTATAACAATTAATTTTTTATAATTTATATCATCATGAATATAATTTTTTTCTCCTGTTTCTAAATTTATTTTTTCTTTTAAATTATCTATAATTTCTCCTGTTTCTTTATTTATTATACAATTATCACCTGAAATTGGATTTTTTATAATATTTAAATTATTTAATTTTTCACCAGTTTCTTTATTAATTAAAATTTCTTTTCCTGAAATTGGATCTATTGTACTAATTATTTCTAAATTATTATTATCATCTTTTATAAAAATTTCCTCTTCTGTATCTGGATTAATTTTTCTTATAATATTCTTAATTTCTTCTCCTGTTTTTTTATTAATTAAAATACTTCTTCTTGTTTTTGGATTTATTTTAATTTCTAAATTATCTAATTTTTCTCCTGTATTTTTATTAACTAATATTTCTTTTCCTGTTAAATTATCTTTTATTGGAATTATATGTGTTTCATTGTTTTTTATTTCTATTGGTTTTATAAATATTTCTTCTTTTGTTTCTGGATTTATTTTTCTTTTTATATCTTTTATTTCTTCTCCTGTTTTTTTATTTATTATAATTATTTCACCATTTTCATTTTTTTTTATTTCTAAATTATCTAAAATTGTATTTGTTTTTTTATCTACTAATATTTCTTTATTTGTTTTAGGATCTTTTATACAAATTATTTCTTGTTCAATTATTTTATTATTATTATTATTATTATTTTCTTTATTTTTATTGTCTTTATTTTTAAGAAGATAAACTTCATTTCCATTTTCTAAATCGATTTTACTTTTTAAATTTTTAATTTCTTTTCCATTTTCTTTATTAATAATTTTAATCTCTCCATTTCTTTCATTTACTATTTTATTTAAATTATCTATTTTTTCTCCATTATCTTTATTGATTAAAATTTCATTTTCATTATTTACATTTTTAACACTTATAATTTCATTTATTAAACTTTCATTTTGATTAGAAGAAAAAGAATAATTATTATTTAAAATAAAAGTTTCTTCTCCAGTTTCATTATCAATTTTATTTATAATATCATTAATTTGTTTTCCAGTTTTTTTATTAATTAAAATACTTCTTCTTTTATTTTTATCATATTTTCTTTCTAAATTAGTTAATTCATTTCCAGTATTTTTATTAATTAATTTTTCTTCTCCAGTTTCTTTATCTTTTATAGATATAATTTCTATATTTTTTGGATTTAAATTTTCTTCATTTAACACAAAAATCTCTTTACCATTTTCTAAAGAAATTTTTTTATTTATTTCATTTATTTCTTCTCCAGTTTCTTTATTAATTAATTTATTTTCTCCTGTTTTTTCATCTTTTTTAAGTTCTAAATTATTTAATTTTTCTCCTGTATTTTTATTAATTAAAATATCTTTTCCTGAAATTAAATCTTTTTTAATCATTATTTCATTCAAAGGTTCTTTTTCTTCTTTAATAAAATATTCTTCTAATGTATTTGGATTAATAATTCTTTTTATATTATTTATTTTTTCTCCTGTTTCTTTATTTATAAATATAATTTCATTTGAATTTAAATCTTCTTTTATTTCAACATTTTTTAATTCTTCATTTGTTTTTTTATTTATTAAAATATCTTTATTTGTCCTTGGATCTTTTATAATAATAAATTTATTATTTTCATTATTAAAATTATTATTTAAATTATTATTCTTTTCAATAATATAGTCATTATCATTTGTAATAATAAATATATTTTTCTCAGTTAAAGGAGCCTTTTTAATTTCTAATTCTTTAATTTCTTCATTATTTTCTTTATTAATTAAAAATTCTATTTTCGTTTTTGGATTTATTTTTTTTTCAATATCTAATATTTCTTTTCCTGTATTTTTATTTATTAAAATTTCTTTTTCTGTGATAGGATCTTTTATACTAATAATTTCTATTTTTTTAGGAATTACATTATTTTTTTTAATAATATAAATATCATTTCCACTTTTATCATCTTTGATAGTTTTTACATTTTTAATTTCTTCCCCAGTTAATTTGTTATATAATTTTTTTCCTTCTTTATCTTCCTTTAATATTATATTTTTAATTTCTTCTCCTGTATTCTTATTAATTAAAATATCTTTATTTGTTCTTGGATCTTTTATTTTTATAAGTTTTATTTTTTCTTTTTTTATTGGTTTAATTATATAATATTTTTCTTCACCATTTTCATAATTTATACTTTTTATAATATTTTGTGCTTCTTCTCCTGTTTTTTTGTCTATAAATATTATTTTATTATTAGGTAATATTTTCATTTGAATTCCATTAATTTTTTCTCCTGTTTCTTTATTAATTAAATTATCTTTTTTTATTTGGTTATTATTTTTAATTTCTAAATCATTGCATTCATAATATAAATTATTTCTTTTATTATCTTGATTATTCTTTTTATCTTCATAAATTGAAAAAATTTTTTTTCCTGTTTTATTATCAATAATAAAATTAAACATATCAATTGGTAATCCTGTATTTTTATTAATTAAAATATCTTCTCCTTCATTATTAGTTTTTATTATTATATCATCTATTTTTTTCCCATTTTCAAAATTAATTAATTCTTTTTTTCCATTTATTGGATTTTCAATAATAATAATTTCTCTTTTTATTAATTTTCTTTTATTATTATCTTCACTTGAAAAACTTTCATTATCTTCATTAATACTTTCATTTCTATATTTAATTTTATTTGTTATTGAAGATAAATCTTGTTTAATTGAATTTTCTGTACTTGTTTTTAATGTATTTGGTGTTATTGTAACATCATTTGTTATTATTTTATCTTTTAATTCAGGTAAATTATCATTATTATTATTTACTATTTTTTGTAATGATGATAAATTATTTGATTTTACTTTTTGATTTTTATTTTCATTTTCATCATTTATTTGGATTCTTTTATTATTATTTGTTAAATCATTTAATTTTTTTTCTTTGGGATTTAAATATGAATTATTTCTTAATAATTTATTATTATCTATAAAAGACAATTGTTGATTTTGAATTATATTATTAAAATTATATGATTTAACACTTTTATTTTTAACTAATTTTAAGTTATTTTTAATTGAATTATTATCAAAGTCTTTTTTTATTGAATATAAATCTTTTTTTGATAATTGTTTTCCATTCTTGAGAGATTTATTGAAATTATTATCATTTGAATTTTTATCGAATAAATTTTCAGATTTTTTTTCCAAATTATCTCTTAAATTTTTATTGTCTGAATTTTTACCCAAACTATTTTTTATTTTATTCAATTGAACTATATTTTTAATTGTATTATAAGAATGTTTTTCATCATTAAAAAATTTAGGATTATTCTCATCATCATTAGATTCAATCGTTGAAAATTTAAATTCATTAAAATTAATTAATCTTCTTTTTAAGTTTTTCATTTTAATGTCATCTTGATTATTTGAACTAGAAAAAAATTGAGTTAAATCATTTGGAATTCTTTTTAAAGTAAAAGTTTCATTATTTGAAAATAATTCGATTTTCTTTTTATTTCTATTATATTTTCTTTCACTATTTTTACTACTATTATTATATTTATCTTTCATTAAATTAAAATTTACAATACTAACTTCATCATTGAAATTTAATTCACTTTTATTATAATTACTTTTATTAAATTTAATTTCACTTATATCATTTCCTTTGAAATTTTTTTTATCAACTTCATCATTAAAAAAATCATTTTTATCTTTATCTTCATCATTATTTATATAAAAAAAACTTTTTTGTTTATTTTTCCTTGTTTCACTTAAATTTAATTTTTTCCTTTCATTTTCAAGTATTTTAGATAATATTTTTCCTTTTCCTAAATTAACAGTTTTGCTTATAAAAGTTTTTCCTCTTCTTCCTTTAATTATAATATTAGTATAACCAATTTTTTCAATATAAATATCTTTATAATTTAATTTATTTCTTCTTCTTTTTAAATCTCCATTACGTAACATTATAAAAGAAGAAGGATGAATAAAATTTATATAAGTGTCTGCGAGAGAATTATTTGAAGTCATATTTTTTTTATTTTTTTTTCATGAATAATTTTAATCAAAAAAATGAATAAAAGTACAAATAATAGTAATGATTTTGAAGAAACTTTTTCTATTAAAATTTTCATTTATTCTTCCCTTTTAATTATCCTTTATATTTGTTTTCAATATTTCTTTTCAAAAGAAGATATTATAATTGAAATTGAAAAAATTAAGAATAAAAATTTAAGTTTATCTGAAAAAATTTCTTTTTATACTCGAATTAATACGAAAATAAACAGAGATTATCTTGACAATTCTAAATTGTATAATGAAAAAGGTTTTAAGGAAATTTTTGGAAAAGAATATAATCAAAATAATTCTAATATAAATAAAGATAAAAATAATAAGTTTAATAAAAAAGTAAAATTTTCTGATGTTATTATTTTTGATTATGATAATTAATTGATTATTATTTTTGAAAATAATATAATTATATATTAGAGCAAAAATAAAAACAATATATTTATTAGAATTATATAAAATTAGATTAGCATAAATATAAAGAATGCAAACTTATTTATATAAATAAAAAACATTAATTTAAATTAAAAAACAATTTAAATCCTATAAATAAAATTAAATATTAAAAAATTTTTATCTTCTAAAAATACAAAAAATTATTTAAAAGAAGTTTTATTATAATTCACATCTTGATTTCCTTTTAATTTCATAAATGAATAACAAGGATTTCCTAATAATTTATAACCAATTTCATTTTCACAATGATTTAATAAATATTCACATTCATTTAATTCATCTTGAATTTCTTTATTTTCTTTAACAACTTTAGAAAATTGATTTAAACAATTTTTATGTATTTTTTGAATATTTTTACTTTCATTTTCACACATTTTTCTAACCATCCAAATTTTTTCAATAATATTTTTAATAACTTTATTAGAATTCTCTCTTAATAAATTTTTACTATTTTGAATAGAACCTTTTAAAATTAAAGTTTCTTTTGTATTATTATATATATTATTTCTAATGTCATTAATTCTATTATTTAATATTTTATAATGAGGATTTATTTCCATAAATTTTCCACTAGTTAAAAATGTATGTTCTCCTATTTCAAAATGAGGTTTTGATAATATTCTACCAATTGAATCTCTTGTTTCTTCAAATTTATATGATGAATTATTTTCATTATTTTCATTATTTTCATTTATATTTGAATTTATATTATCTATTTTTTTTTCTTCTTCTTCTTCCTCTTCTTCATTTTTTGAATTTATATCTTCTGAATCTTCATTATTTATTTGTTGTTCTTCTGATTCATTTAAATTTTCCTTATTTTCATTTGTATTTTCTATATTGGAATTTTGAGAGTTTTTTTCATTTGTTTCTGACATTTTTTTTAATTTTTTATAAGTTATGAGTTATATTTATAAATTTTTAAAAAAATATTAAATGAAAAAAAATTTTTTCTTTTAGTTTATCTAAAATCTTTTATATACAATTAAGCTTATTATTTTATATATTTTTGAACATTTTTATTAAAAGAAATATTTACTTATTATTTTTTGTTATATTTACCTTTAAAATCCGTTATCTTAGATAATATATAATAAATACTAAAAATAAAAAATACATATACATATATATAAAAAAACTTTTAAAAATAAATTCACACTTTTTAAAAAATACATGTTTATCATTTTCATAAACAATTTTTCTTTAAATTTTTTTTTTCTCTAATTTTCCTAAAATTGGATGAATTTGATTTGTTTTTTTTTCACTTTTTTTTTGAGAAATATTAATGATAAATTGATTTTCTTCATCAGAAGAATAATTGTCTGTTATTGAAATAGAATCTTCAGTTTCTTTTTCATTATAAAATGAAAAATGTAGAGAAAAAATATTATCTTCTTCTTCTATAAATATTTTTTCTTTTGGTTTTAATGTTGGAACAAAATTCTTTGGAATAAAATAATCATCTGCTGTTAAACTTCTATTAGAATTTCTTTTTATCAGCTTTGATGAATTGTTAAATTCTTTTTCAATTAAATCTGATGAAAAACTTTTTGAGTTCATTTTTGTTTTATCTGAATTATTTATTTTAGATATTAGATATTTTATAATTAATTATAAATTATTTAATAATTATATTTTTTTTTTATTATTTTAAAATGTAATAATATTATTATTTTATAAATTTTTTTTAATTTATTTTTAACTATATAACTGCGATAATGTTTTAACTAAATATTTATCCATTTTTGATAATGATTTTTCTTGATTTGATAATTTTTTTATTTTTTCCATTATATTTTCATAAGAATTATTTCTTAAATAAATTGTTTTTATTTTATCTGAAATATTTTGTTCCTGAATAATTTTATTTATTTGTTTTATATTTTTTAATATTACTGAGGGATTTTTGTTATTTATATTTAACATTTCTTCGATTTTTTTATTTGGTAATTTTTTAAAATGTTTTAAAAATAATTTTAATATAATTATAACTTTTGAAGATTCACCAGAATTAACTAAATTTTTAGCAAAATCTAAAATTTCTTCTTCTGAATTAAAACTATTAAAAATTGATTTTAATTCATCATATTCATTAAAATCAATATTTTCAAAAGATATATTTTTTGAATTAATTTTAGAGACTGGACTTAATAAAACAACACTTTTTTTATTATGAAAATAATTTTCATAATCAATATCTTTAAAATTATTATTATTTTCAATAACATTTTTATATTTAATTTTTTGTTTATTATTCTTTTTTGAAGATAATGGTTTAAGAGAAATAGTACTTGATTTAGGAGTTGGAGAAATATGAAGAAATTGTTTTGATTTTTTCTTTTTATATAATATATCTGATTGTCTTCTACTTACATCTATTGGAGTAAATTTTGATGATAATTGCTTAAATATTCTTTTATTTTTTTGTTTTTTATGTTCTATTTCTAATTCTTCTATATTTTGAATTAAATTTTTTATTTCATTTTCTAACTCAATATTTTCTTTTTCTAATAAATCTTTTTCATTATCATTATTATTTTCTTCATTAATATTATTATCTTCAACATTATTATTTTCTTTTATTTTTTCATTTGAATTATTTTGTGGAGTATATGGAAAATCAGATTTTTCTAATTCTAATAAATTTGTTTTTGAACTTTCTTTTTTTCTAACTAAATTTTTAATTAATTTCATTTCAAGTTTTTTCTTAATATTAGATTGATTATTTAGATTACTATTTTTTTTAATTTTATATAAAACTTTAAAATTATTATCATTTCTATCAGAAGAAATATGTGATTTTGTTGTCGAAGTTAAATGACTCAATGAATTAAATTTTTCAGTTAAAAATTTATTTTTTCTATTTCTTCCCAAATAAGAATTAATATTATCTTTTATATTTTTCATTGAAGCACTATTTTTTTTTTCTTTCTCAGTTTGTAAATATTTTATTTTTCTATTTCTTTTTAAAATATTATAAACATAATTTTTAGTATTATTTAAAAAAATTATATTTTTTTTTGAATTAGGATATAATTTAAAAGTATTTAATAAATTTTCCATATTTGTTTTTTTCATTAATAGAGGTTCTCTTTTAAAAATATTATTTGTTTCACCACTTAATTTAGGAATTTTCTTATAACCTTTATCTTTATATTGTAAAACTATATCTTCAAATTTTTGGTAATTTTCAATATTTTCATCATAATTTTTTACATATTCTTTTTTATAATCTTTAATACTTTTAAATCCTTTATAAAATTCTACATTTTCTTCTTTTAATTCTTTATTACTATTACTATCAATTATTAGAGATTTTATTTTTTTTCTTATATCAGTTAATATTTTCATATTTTTCAATGATGAACTTGCTAATTTGTCTTTTATTAATAAATTATTTTCGTTTGAATATTTTGGTTCAGTTTTTATAAATGTGTTTATCCTTTTTTTTTGTATATATCTTGCTCTTAAAAATTTATTAAATAATCTATTTTTTATTATTTCTTCTTCATAATCGCTTTTCATGAATTATTAATATAAAAAATGAAAACAAAATTATTAATATTAATATAAAGTATAAGTTATTTTATTTATTAAGTTAAATATTAAAAAAATTTATTTAAAAGTGAATTGTTATTCACAATTTAAAAAAAATAAATAAATAAATAAAAATCTAATCAATTATATCTTTCTTTTTCATTTCAGATAATAATGGTAATATAAATTGTCCAGTATTTACATTATGAAAAGACAATAACTTTTGTCTCAAATCCTTATTAAATTTATAATGTACTTTTTTATTAAAACTTATATTATAATTATTATTTATACTTAAAGCAGAATTATTTCTGATATGACTTATTGTTAAAGCTGAATTATCTTTAGAAGATTTATATATTATATTTGTACCATCTAATTGAGAATTACTTTTTTGTTTACTAAAATAATTTTTTTTATTTCTTGATGGATAATCAGTTATATTTTCATAATTTTTTCCTCTTTCTGAACTTAAAGGAGAAATACTTGATTGTCTATTTGTTGATAAATTTTCAGAGAGAATTTTATTTGTAAATATAATTTTTTTAGAACTATTAAAAGGTATTTTTAATTTTATATCTCTAAGACTTTTCTTCGAAAAATTTAATCTTCCAATATGATTAAAAGTTTTATTATCTTTATTACTATTATTTTTATATTGAATAAATTGTTCTTTATGTTTAAAATCATTTGACTTATTTTTTTTTCTATTCTTCTTCAAAAATTCTTTAACAACTTTACTTAATGAAAATCTTTTTTTTAAATTTTCAGCTTTTTTGATTTTTTCAGTAGTTCTTTTAATTTTTTGATAAAGAGCTTGCTGACTTTGATAAAGAGGAATTAAGCTTTTATTAAAATCTTTATATAATTCAGAAATATATTTAATATTAATTTTAAGTAAAGTAGTAAAATCTCTAGTAATAATAAAAGCATATTCATATTTACATTTAATATCTAAACAACTTTCAATTCCTGCAATTGCACCTTCTTGTAATCTAGAAATTACATTTAAACTATTTTTTCTCATAATAAAATCATCTTTATCTTTTGCATTTGGCAAATTAACTAATAATCCCTCTCCTTGATATAATAAATATATATTTTCAGCATTATCAAAAGGAGTATAAATTATATTATCTTTATTTACAAATAATGGTATTATTTTAGTAAATATATGTCTTATTTTAAAATCTTTTTTAAATATAGGAAATTTATGTATCAGAAAATTTATTTTATGAGAATCATTTTTAAGAAATTTACTTAATAAAATTTTATTAAAAAATTCCTTTTCTAAATAAAATAAATCTGTATCTTCAGAAGCATAAATTGATGTTGTTCTTGGAATAGAATATAATAAACCCCATTCACCAAAACACATTCCATTTGTTAAAGCAAAATTTTCTATTTCAAATTCTTTTATAAAATTCTCTAATATTTCTCCTTCAATTGGACAATTTGGTGTTTGATATTTTGTTATTGCTTTTATTATTTCTTTTTTTTTTGAATTTTTTATATTTTTTTTCTCTTTTTTTATTTTGTTTATTTGGTTTTGTGTTTGAAAGATATTAGTGTTTAAAATTAAAGTTTTTAGTTTTTTTGATGATTTTTTTTTCTGTTTTAAACTTTTTTCTATTTCCTCAAATTTATTATTTTCTTTCTTTTCTGATTTGAAATTTTTTTCTTTTTCTGAATCCCTTTTATTAATATTACGTAATGTTTGAGTTTTACTTTTTTTTTTGTTTCTTAATTTATTTAATTTTAAATTTTTATTATTTCTGATAATTTTATTATTCCCTTTAATAAATTTATTAATTGTTTTACTACTTCTTTTAGAATTAATATTATTATCAATTAAATCATCACTATTATTATTAAAATCATTTTCACTATCAAAATCTTCTTTAAAACCTAAAATACTATTATTTTTACTTTCTTCTTCTTCTTCTTCTTCTTCTTCCTCTTCTTCTTCTTCTTCAACTTCACAATCACTCATAAAATTTTGAATATTAATTTTATCTTGATGAGAATAATAAAAATCTCCTCCATTAGAAGCTTCATTCATAAATTTTTTAGTATAATCTATAGTACTAACTAATCTAATTACAGCTTTACCTTTAATTACACCATATAATGCATCACTTTTATCAAATTGTCTAAAAACATAAGAACCTTTTTTTCTAAAAGTATGTTTAATAAAATGTGCCATTTTATTTATATCATCATGATTTAAACCTTGGAAATACATATATCTTAATAATCCATTAAATTTTAATAAACACATATATAATAAACTTATATTTCTTTTATTTTCATTGTTTTCTGAATTTTCTATTACTGAAGATGATGTATTTATTCTTTTTTTTGGCTTTATTTTTATTTTTAAATAATTATCTATTTCTTTTGATGATTCTTCTATTAAGATTTCATCTATGTTTATTCCTTTTTTATACATATGACCTTTTATGTCTCTTTCGTTTAATTGATTTATAATGGAATATAAATATTTTTTAAAAAGTTGAAGAGCTTTGTTTTTTTTTAGTTTTATCCACCAATTTTTATCCATTATATTTTTTTACATTTTGATTTAAATTATTAAATAATTTTTAATATTTTTTTCAATTTCATTTATTATATTTTAAATTTGAATAAATTTAAAAAAAAGGAAAATTTATATATCTTTATTTAAATCTACTAAGCTTTCTGGTATTTTCATTAATAAAAAACTTTTAATATTTCTTATTTTTTCACAAAAACTTTTATTGACAATAAAAGAATCATCAATAATATTATTTGAAGTATTTTCAATTATTTCTTTTTTAAAACTATAAATTTGTTTAATTGTATAACCATTTGAAATATTAGAAATTTGAATACAAAAACTTCCAAAAATAAAATAAAAAAAACCGAAAGAACCAAAAAAAATAATTATTGAAAAAGGATTAAAATAAGAAGGAAATTGTTCAAAAGGTAAATAATTATAGAATAAAAAGATTATTATAGTTATTCCAGTTCCTGAAATTAAAGAAAAATAAATAATATTTGAATCAACTTTCCAAAAAATGATTATTCCTAAAATAATTAAAAATAAAGATATTATAAATAAATATTTATTCCCTTTATATATTGTATTTAAAACAGAAAATTCAGAGAAAAAAAAAATATATGAAATATGAATTAAATTAAATATTAATATTAATAAACTTGCAATAGAACCAAAAAAACAAAAGAAAAAAAAATTTTTTTGATTTCTAATTCCAATACAATTACTAATAAAAAAACAATGATGGTCTAAATTTATAATACAATTATCACAATATTTACAATGTGAAGTTTTTGGTGGTTTAAAAATATGACAAATTTTACATTTTTTTTCCTTTAAAATCGAAGGAATTATTTTTTTATTATTTAAATCATTTGTCTCATTATTTAACATTTTTTGATTTTGTTTAGTTTGATAATTTTTATTATATTTTGGAATTATTCCTGGTTCATTAAAAAAGCATATAAACATAAAATAAATAGTAATTAAATAAAAAGAAAATTGAATATAATAAATATTAATTGAATAAAAAGTATTATTTGATAAAAACCAACCTAATTCAGTTATTATTATTCCTATATTTGTTATTAAATAAGCATAAATTGTATCTGGAATTCCTATTAATTTCTTATAACAAAAAAAAGTAAAGATAATATTTTTTCCTATTTTTCTTTTTGGAATTTCACTATCTTTTTTATTTAATTTTGTTATTACTTTTTCTCTTTCTGATATATTTATTTCTGGATCTGAATTATCTAATGACGTTTCTGCGTTCATATAATCATTATTTTTTTCCATTTTTTTAAATATATTTAATTTTTAATTTTTTAATTTTATTTTTTCAAAAATACCAAAAAAAAAACAAAAAAATATAATAAATTTTAAAAATTTGTCCAAAAATATATAATCAAAATAAAAAAAATAAAATTTTAAAATTAAAAAAATGGAAATAGAATCACTAAATAACAATAATAAGAATCAAGAAATTTTAAAATCGAATAAGGAAAAATTATCTAAAATAAATATATTAGTAGTAGGAGCTGGAGGAATAGGATGTGAATTATTAAAATTTTTAGTAATGTCAGGATTTAAAAATATTAGTATAGTTGATATGGATAAAATAGAAATATCAAATTTAAATCGTCAATTTTTATTTGATAGAAGTTGTATAGGTAAATATAAATCAGAAATGGCAATTTTATCAATAAAAAAATTTAGAAAAGATGATTCTTTAAATTTAAAATCTTATGTAGGAAATATTAAAGATAAAAATCAATTTAATAATAAATTTTTCAGTCAATTTGATATAATATTAAATGCTTTAGATAATGTTGATGCAAGATATTATATAAATATAATTTGTATGAAATTAAATATTCCTTTAATTGATAGTGGAACAACAGGTTTTAAAGGAACTGTTGTTTGGCATCTTAAAAATTTAACTCAATGTTATGCTTGCACAGGAAAAATTATTCAAAAACAAATTCCAATTTGTACTATTAGATTAAATCCTGAAAAAATTGAACATTGTGTTGCTTGGGCAAAAGCACTTTTTGAAAGAGTTTTTTGTGAAGAAAATAATAATAATATTGAAAATAAGGAAAATAATAATATTGATATTAATAATAGTAGTAATGAAAAAGAAATTAAAGAAATGGAAATTAAAAATAAAGAAAATAAGAATTCAGATAATAATGAAAATAATGAAATAAAAAAAGAGAATAAAAATGTTAGTAATGAATTAGAAGATTATAATTTTAAAAGATATAATGAAGGAGATTATTATAAAGATATAATTCATATTATGAATTATTTATTTAATGAGGAAATATCAAATTTAAAAAATTCATTAGATATAGGAAAACAAAATGAAACTAAAAGAAATAATAATGAACATATTCAACCAATTGATATAGAACAAATTACAGAATTTGATTACCAAGATTTTGAAAAAGAAACAAAAGAAATTTATAATAATTTTGAAAATGATATTAATTTATTAGAAAATGAAAATGTGGATAAAAAAACTTTAATTTCAATTTTCTATGAATCTTATAAAAAAATATCATTAAATAAGGAAATAAAAGAATTTAATAAAGATGATGAAAATATTATTAATTTTATTTTTGCTTCTTCAAATTTAAGGGCAATGAATTTTTCATTAAAAACAAATTCAAAATTTAAAATAAAACAAATAGCAGGAAATATTATTCCAGCAATTTCATCAACAAATAATATAATTTCTTCAATGCAAATTATAGAATGTATAAAATACTTTTTAAATAATAAATCAATAGATAATTTAAAAAGTATTAATTTATCAAAAGAACAGAAAATTTCTTCAATAAAATGTAATTCTGATAAAATTAATAGTGATTGTGCTGTTTGTTCTTCTAATAATAAAATTAACTCAGATATTGAATTAAAGTTAAGTTTCAGTAATAATAATATTAATGATTTAATTAATTCAATTGAAAAACATTTAAACATTAAAAATATGATTAATTTTACTTTAGAAATTGAAAATGATTTAATTTATCAAAAAGAAGATGATATGGATGAAATTGAAATTGAAGATTTTGAAAAAAATAAGATGGAAAAAATTAATCATTTTTTAAATAATAAAAATAGTAAAATTGCTTTTTTTGATTTATCAATAAAAGAAGATAATTATTTAGTTGTTGTAAATAATATTGATTTTTCAAATGATATTGAAAATAAAAATGAATTTATTAATCAAAAAAGAGAAAGAAATGAGAATTTAGATAATAACTTAACAAATGAAGAATAACTTTAAAAAAAGGTTTTAAATATTAATTACTTATTATTTTAATATTATAAGAAAAAAATTGTTTAAAAATTTGTTTATTTTTTTCTTATATATAAATTTATTAAATATTAAAAATAAAATTTAAATGAATTCAAAGTTTTCAATAATCAATAAATTAATAAAAAAAATCAAATATCACAGTTTCAAAAAATAATTTGTATTTATCAAAGAATTGAATATAGTTATATTATTATTGAACCACAAATTTTCAAATTTAATGGTGATTTGAAAAAATAATATTTGATAATAATGAAATAAATTCTGGAATTAAAATATATTTTATATTTTTATAAAATAATTTAATTATTAGATAATACAATTTATTTTATCACAAAAATATAAAGAAAATCAAATTCAAATTAAACATAATATTTAACAAATAAAAATTAAGGAAAATTCAAAAAATGTATAATAAAAAAATTAAATGAAAAAAATAAATTAAAAATGGAATCCAAAGACTTTTCTAAAAAAATACAAGTTTCAATATTTCACTTATATTATTATCTTTTCTATGATTATAACCCAAGTAAATTAAGCTCTTTTCTTTTATGTTTACTTGATATTGTTCAATTGTTTTCAATAAATTTAAATGAAAGAGTAAAATTTATTAAATTATTTATAGAATTATAAAAAAAAAATTAAAATATAATATTTTAATAATAAATATTTAATTAATTTTTTATTTTTATTATATTTATTTCATTTTCATTATCATCTAATTTTGAAATTTCATCTATTGAATAATCATTTGATATTTCAATTGAATCTATCTTTTA